>VYXF01002409.1:379-97984 GCA_013397295.1 Polioptila caerulea
GCCTCCATGTCACGGCTCGGGCTGGGTGTCCTTACGGCCCCGGCCGACTGCCTTCAGGGCTCCCCTCACAGCTCGGGCCGAGTCCCTTCATGGCACGGGCTCTGTCCCCTCAAGGCCCCGCCTGGGTCCCCTCACGGGGGCGTTTCCAGGGCTCTGCCAGAAGGTCGGACGCCAAGCCCAGGACATCGTTTCCAAACCGCTCACGTTTTGATGGTTAAAATCCCGTTCGTGTTTCTGCGGAAAACACGAAAAGGGAAAGGGAGTCAGACACAGGTTACAAACCCACACTCCTCTCCCGGTGCAGACACCCCTGTGGGTGTCTCACAGTGAATGGCCTCGGGGCCCCATTCCACGGGACGGGCTGCGGCAGGACCTCGGCAATCGCAGCTGGCAGAGCCCCGTGCACCGCGGCTCTCCCCGTTTGCCCACGGAGGGGGCCGAGGAAGGGCTTCGCCGGGCTGGGAGTAGCCTTTGGTGCCACACCTTGGCTGGGGACCCTGCTCGACTCTGGGCCAATTGCTTAACATCTCGTTTTACCATTTCTTTGAAACTCCTCATCTCCCGGGGCTGTTTTAGTGTACATCATCGAGATCTAAGGTGCCGAGGTACTGGAGAAGGACTTTGGATGGGGATGCGGGTGAGCGAGGAAATGAACCACTCTGTCGAGAGCTGCATTTGGAACGTGCGTGAGAGCAGAGCCTGGCCTCGATGAACACTACAGCCAAAAATAAAAGATGGAGCAGGTCTCTTTCGGTGAGCACTAACCACTTCCAGACCGAGGAGCTTTCAGGAGGGAACCGTGCCCACCAGACAGAGCCAGCTTTGTAATCCCAGGCCCAGAGGAGCTCGCTGGAAAGCTCCGTGTGCAATTCACTCGTGCTTGCAGCTGATAATTTGGGACTACGCCGAGCCGAGTGCTGTTTTGGAGGTTCACATCTAAGAAACACCTGCGCGGAGCAGGGTTTATGGGGCACTCGACGTTATGGATTAGGTGCAACAAACCCAGCACGAGCCTTTGCATCAGTCCGACACCCTTCCGCTGGCTGCACTTCCACATGGAACCAACTCCAGCCCTTCATCGAGATTCCCTGTGCTGCAGCCAAAACAAAAATCACTTCTGAGCCGGTTGCAATCGCTTCCCTCCTCTCGCTGTGCTCACTGCTACCTCCCGCTGACCCCACAGCACTCCCGAGAGCGACGCAGCACCAGAGCTCTTGTACCTGCTGTGGAACACCTGAATCCTCCTCCTGCCTCACCCTGGGTGTGCTTTCACCATTAGCCATGAAATGTGCTACTGCAGGAATCACAGGGGATCTGATACAGATCCTCCCCTGTGTCCAGGCTCGTTTCAGTTATCCGGGGTTGGCTCCAACTTGCTTCGATCACTGCCCTGGCAGCGTCCTGCTCTGCACTTTAAGTTCCCGACTGTGGAAAAGCACAGGGAAGCACAGACTGCCCTGCACAGCAACCTCTGCAGTACTCCCCAGGCTCCAGGGTGGCTGCTCCATCTTCCCTGCCCTGGAAGAACCAGGGGCTGAAATTTCCTTTGGGAGAAGCATCCAACGCACATCCAGATCACCCTGTAAGCCATGAACTGCTGTCACTTAATGCTGTCCACTGCCACCGGCTAGAAGGGACATCTACTGCCTTTTAACAGTGACCGAGGACAGACTGTCCCAGCCTGTTTGGCAAGAGGGCTCCTCTTCCTCCCGCCTTTGCTCTAACGCATCTGGGAGGCAGACGGAGCGGGGAGCACTCACTCAAGTGCTGTGGGCAGATCCGTGTCCCGGTGGGGCAGGGATGAGCCATGAGGGAAAGCTTCCAGCCTGCGGCAGCAGCAGCAGCGACAGGAGGCAGCAGCAGAGCAGAGCAGGGTGGGCAGCCCAGAAAAAGAGCAGAGAACCATCGCAGCAGCTCGAAGTTCAGGTTTAAGCACCTTCTTCCACTCCAGAATTCAGTGAGGGGAAGGTCTTACCCACCCTGTTCAGTGGTAAAACTCCTGTACCAAGCTCCAGTGCACTCTTGCCTTACAAATTCTCATGTTTCTAGGATGCTGTTCCTTACTGACTGTACCTCCCCATCAAACAGGGACTTGGTAAATCCATGCCCATCCAGGATTCAGATATGCTGAATTTCCTATCAACACTCACAGGAGACTGGAGTGAAGCCCCCCACGAGTCTCCAGGGACTGCACCCCCAGCCCCTCTTCAGATTTGATTTCAGCTCTGCATTTCCCTTCTCTTATTGGTAAAACATCTGCTCTTACCTAACACACCTGGGTTATCAGACCTACATCGATCCCTTGGCGCTGTGATCTCACCACACTTCAGGTTGTACCTTAAGATTATTCCAGTATTTGCTTCCCATCTGTTGTTTTTATCCACATTTCCCCAGGAATGGGCACCCACACGAGCTGCAGCCTGGGCCACACCAGCTCTGTGCTCCAAAGAGGACTCGGCTTATCCAAATCCGGAAGTGGTGCCGATGCCTTTAAAATGGAGGCTACTTAGAGGAATTATGGAGATTGAGCGCAGCGATCTTAACCTCGAGCAACAGGCTCCGCTGATCCTCGCGGGCACCAGCCAAGTGGAACCATCCTTCAATCCAAAGCAGTTTTACCAGCTTTTATTAGAAACACCAGCACATTTCAAGTTTCCCCTTTTTGATCACAAATATAGTATTTTTCCTCTTTTAAAGTACACACCATGAGACACAGCATCAGGGCTTTCTATCTTTTTTTTTCTTTTTTTTCTTTTTTTTTTCTTTTTTTTAACAGCAATTTCTTTTGGACAAGCTTTGGGTTTAGTGTTCACTGAACTCACCCCAGCCCCAAATTTTGACATCTTGAATTGCTGAAGACAATTGCGTGGGCAGATGAATCCGATGGTAGTGAAAAAGGTACAACAGTTAAAAGTTTGCAAGTAAAAGTTGAAGCAGAGACCCTCTCCAGTTAAAAGGGTGGAGTGGCGCCACGGCGCACGATTTTCACAGGACGGGAACAAAAGCTGAGATAAAGATTTGCTCTTTTCCCCCCGTTCTCCCCCACCAGTGCCCCGATAAAAACGTTAAGGTGGAGGAAGTGCTAACTGGAAGTGAAAAGCCACGAGTGCCCGGTGCTCCCAGCCCATGGCAGGCACACGGAGCCGAGACGCCTCGCGCTCTGAGGGACGGAGCTTCAGGCTCGTCGTGGTTTGAGCCCACACCTACGCTGGGAAATTTCCCCTGGACTTTTTAACTCCGAGAAAGCAATTCACTGAGGGGAGGAGGAGTGAGTATCCCAGGGACATGAGGGCATGGTGACAGGATATTAAAGGGAACATGTACATGATTTGTTATTTTTTATTCCACAGAAAACCCTCAAATCTAGACTCAGAGTTAACAGCAGAAAAATAGTGTTAAAGTCAATAGGTTCATATTTTACTGTAGACTAAATAAATTAGCCTAGAATTAACTCAATACTCTCTATTTTCCTTTCATTGGTGATCCTTCTCTAAATTAATGCAGTTTTTAAAAAGCAACGGCTATTAATAATTTATTCCAGTTAACCCTTATGGATGAACACCTGCAAAGAGTAGATGTCTGGGAACCATTCCCCTCTCCTCTCCCTCCCCGAAAAGGAAACAATCACCAAGGGTGTTGTAAAACAGACATGCCAGCTACAATATCCATGGATCGTGCCTCTCCTACCGCTGCCTCTGACTGCTCCGGGTCATGAGTGAATCGTCATAGCTATGTCTTACAAAGAACATGATCGAAAAAAATATATAAATAAATAAAAACCTTAAACATTCTTACATGGATTTTAAAGAACAGAATACATGTTAAAAACTTCAGTAATTTATATCAATTTTAAGCAATACTTTATATACAATGGAAAAAAGACATGCATAGTCCAAATACAATGTTGAAAACAGCATTTTCATAACAAAAAACCCAAACACTAAGTGTTAATACCATGTACATGGATTCAAGAAGGACCACCCTTTTTGTCTGTTGCACACAGTTTATTTAACAATATGATATTATAAGTAAGAAATGAGTTTTTTTTCTTTTTACCATTCTATACAGTGATTGAATCTTCTTGGATTTTCTTATTTATAGTAATTATAGCGCTTGCATGATTTACACTAGAATTGCTTTCCTCGTTTCAAGTTTCACACAGAAGAAAGAAAGAAAAGAATGTTTCTTCTCTATCCAGATCAGCACGGCCTAAGAGTGATCATCCCTATTTTCATCTAAGACCAGTTTTATCAGAGAAACAAAGCAACAATTTCTACATCTGCAAGACAAGGATTTTGGCGTTGGCCAATGTGTGCAAGAGTCAATTCCTATCTTCCCAGGGGTAATACTTCAAACGCCTGCAGAGTTCACTATAGAAAACAAAAATCTTCCCGCCATGTGTCAAAGTTACCGGGATACGCTATAATGTTGCATTATTTCAGGAAACAGTTTCTGAATATTATTTTTTTTTCTTCTTTTAAACGCAAATGTTTAAAGTCTTGAAAATACAAATAAAAAATATGAATATAATGAACTTGTTTTCCCCGTTAAAAAAAAGGTATGAGTCAACAACAACAAAAAAATAAAAACCAAAAAAACCCACAAAAGAGACCAGTTATTTTAACCGCCTGGCTTTAACAAAAAAATATATTCTTTGTATTGTTTTTTTTTGCTTTTTATTTTTAAACAGCAATTAATTCTTCCATCTGTAGGAAGCAGCAGTTCCATCTAGGATTCAAAACAACCCAGATGTCTGAATTTTTCAGTACAAAATATCCAAGAACACGAAAGGAAAGAAGAAACAAAAGTGATGCTCCCATAATGCTACAAACCCTCCACAAATTTCTCTAATGTGTCCCCGGTGGTGTCACCGACCAGAGACAATTCGTTAGACAACGCACTGCGGTTGGGGGTGTTTAGTTGGGGAAGCATTGCACTCTGTTCTGGGTTGCCCAAGTGTCCCTGATCCATGGAGCTAGCCATAGTGACTGCGAGTCCTGGGTGGGGGGAACCAGTCTGGGGAGAGACGTGGTGCGGTGATGGTTGGGGCTGTATCCTGGGTGATGGGCTGGAATGTGGTGGCTGGGACTGGGGACGGGGAGACTGAACGGGCGCTGGGGACCGCACCTGGTTGCTGAGGGAGGTGGCGATCTGCTGGCCAGGGAGATGAGACGCCTGCGGTTGTCCTGAGAGCATGTGCTGCTGTGGGCTCATGGGGTTGGGCTGCCCTGGGGACCCTATCTGCTGCTTCATCTGCTGCTGCTGCAGGATGCGCTGCTGCAGGGCCTGCTGGATGTTGGGAGCGCCGTCCGCCCCCAGGCCGGGCTGGCCCATCTGGTTCAGCTGTCCCATCTGAGCCATCTGTCCCATGGAACTCCCCTGTATGGATAGGTGCTGCTGCATCCGCTGCTGCTGCATGGCTTGGGGGTAACCTCCCGGGCCTTGGGGCTGCTGGAACTGGTTGTGTGCTGCCATCCCTCCTGCCATGCCGGCCCCTCCCTGTTGCTGCTGCTGCTGCTGTTGCTGCAGTAGCTGCCGCCTCAGGATCTCGCGGTACTGCGGGCTCATGTTGGCCATGCTGGGGTTGTGGCTGGGGTTCATGATGTTGATCGCTTGTCCCTGGGGGTTCATAGCTCCGATCCCTTGCTGCTGCGGGGGGACGGTCGGTCTCTGCACTCCGGCTTGCATCGCATTCATGTTCTGCAGTCCCGCCTGCGCGTGCATGCCCGCCTGTTGCATGCCGGTCTGCGGCTGCTGCATCCCGGGCTGGGGCTGTATCCCTGCTTGCGGCTGCATCCCAGGCTGGTTCGCCACGTATTTGGCTGTTCTTTGCTTTATAAAAGCTGCCATAAGCTGAGGGTTGGATTTAAGGATATTAAGAACCTGCTGTTGCTGCTGCGGAGAACTCGGTGATTTCAAGGTCCTCAGCAAGTCCTGAAGTGCATTGGGGGTGATGCTGCGCGGCGGCTGCTGCACGCCCGGCATCCTGGGCCCGGCCACGGCTTGCGGCGTCGCCATCGGCATCACCGGTCTGGCCATCCCGGGCTGCATCGGCTGCTGCTGCGGCATCGGCGGCGACTGCCACTGCCCGGGCTGCATGTTGGACATCACGGGGCCGCTCACGGGGTTGGGCCGGGGTACATTCATGCTGACTTGTGGCATCTGGTTCACCGAGCCCACCGTGGGGTTCACGAGTCCCGGGCGGCCGGGAGGCAAACCATTGTTCATGTTGTTGACCCTGTAGAGCTGCTGCTGCTGCTGCTGGGCAGCCTCTCTCTCGATCTGCCGAGCGGCTTCCACGGCGGCCGGCGGCGGCTGAGCCGGAGGTGGCGGCGCAGAAACCGGGTTTGCGGGTTTTCCTGTCGAGACGGTGGTGGGGGGCTGGGTTCTGGACACACTGGGGAAGCCGGCCGGTGACATACTTACGGGGGAGGGCTGGGGCTGGGGAGCGGGCTGCGGTGTCTGCGGTGTACTTGGCTGCTGCGTGGGGGTACCAGGCGTTGCTGAGGTAGGAGAAGGCAAACTTTGCTGAGGCACGTTTCGGGTGTTCATGGTAGCCATCCTTCTGCGCATGAGCTGAGCCTGCTGCAGGCGGTGCTGGATCTGCTGCTGTCGGAGCTTGTGTTTGATATTGAGACAGAATGGCACGGGGCATTTGTTCTCTTGGCAGTGTTTGGCATGGTAGCAGCAAAGAGCTATGAGCTGTTTGCACACCGGACAGCCACCGTTGGTCTTGCGCTTGCAGCCCTTGGTGTGCTGCACAACCCGTTTCATCTTCTGGCAGGATGGCAGAGAGCAGTTTGCGTTGCGGCACTGGCAGGCGTGGACAAGCGACTGGATGCAGCGCTGGATGCTCAGCCGTCGCGACTCCTGGGGGCTCTTGGACTGCTGCTCTCCTTGGTTGTTGCTCTCGTCATCCAGACCCAGGCCCCACTTAACCATCTTGTGGTCATGGCTCTTAGTGTTGTAGCAGTTGATGCAGAGGTCATAGTCCTGCAAGAAAAGAAAACCCAGAGCTCAGCTGCTGACAGGGCATGAACCACATGGACAGAGAGCAGCGTGTGCCAGGGGAGCAGCACCAGCCCCCTGTGCAGGCACACGTTGGGTGTTGTGGGTACTGCCATGTAGAGCACAAGCAGGGTGACAGTCACACACTGCCAACAGCTGCCACTTCACACCTGCACTCAGCCAGGGAAGTGGCTGCTCAGCCTGTCCAGGCAGTGGGAGTGGGCTTTGGGGCAGGAAGGGCAGCAGCCTCAGCAAAGCCAGCTGCAATCACAGCTCTTCACTGTGGCAGGTAACAATGCAATTGGGGCTATCATTGTGTCATTTTGTTACATGTCTTGCAGAATTTTTTTTTTCCCAATTTTTCCCTTTTGATGACATTAACGTTTTTTCTGTGATGCCTACTGGAATGTCAACACCACCAACTAGGAAGATGAACCTCTGGTCACTTCCAAAAAGTAGGGTTTGGCTCTCCATTTATTTATCCTTAGTGTAATTACTGACTAATAATTACTACCCTTAAATATGTATTTTTTAAAAGTCTCTAAACAAGAGCAAGTTTCATGCAAAGACAGACACTTACCTGAAAACCCCCACACTTTTGCTGCCCTGTCCCTTTTTTGGCTGCAGGAGGGGCACTCTCTTATACAGAGGTACCCAGAGGCAGCCTAAAGGCCCTACCTTCTTCCACCACCTAATTCTGTGTGTGTCCAACCCAGGTCCTGCAGCCTTGTCTCAAGAAGCTCTGCTCAGTGCTTTCCTCAGGAGGATTAATAAGGACTCTTCCCCCACAAACCTGGCAATAACTTGCAGTGTAAAAATGAGGCTGCACTTAGGCAAACTTCTTTTGTTCAGCTACAGCCAGAGGTCAACACAAGTCCTCCAAGAAGCCTCAAGCATACAAGTACAGCCCCATGGATAACTTCTCTCTAACACAGGTCCTAACATTTGAGCAGTCTGGGCTAGTGGAAGGTGTCCCTGCCCATGGCAGAGGGGTGGAACAAGACGGTCTTTGAGTTCCCTTCCAACCTAAACCATTCTAAGATCCACAATTCTTTACGTTAAAAACTTATCTATGCAGAGGAGCAGTAGCAGAATAGACAATGCAGCAGGAGCTGTTCCAGAGCACTGGTGTTTTCCATATCGAGCAACTAAGTCACTTATTCTAGAAGAGACACCCATCTGGCAATCATCTCCCCTTAAGGCTCAGCAGTCCTTTACAAGGATGGGCTTGGAGGAATTTTGGGCAATATCCAAAAAAAACCCCATCAAACTCAACTGTAGGACAAGAGAGGGCCGAGTTCTGAGGTGCCCCACATGTATGTCACAGACAGTGCAATGCCACCTGTGCCCCACACACCCTCACAGACAGTGCAATTCCACCATCCCTCACAGACAGTGCAATGCCACCCGTGCCCCACACGTACCTCGCAGACTGTGCAATGCCACCTGGTCTCCACGTGGTGCTTGCACTCATTGCACGTGTAGACGAAGCGATCCTGCCCCTGGGTGTGCAGCTCCACCAGCATGCACAGCGTGGACCACTTGGATCGGCGCAGGGAGGAGAATTCCCAGTGCTTATCTCTGGCCAAGGTGAGGAAGGCGTCTCGCCCGTCCATCAGGTCACAGCTCAGCAATGGATCCGGGTCCACAATGGGGTGCAGAGTGTTAATCACAGGCCCGGCGTGTAAATGAATCACAAAAAAGACCTGCAGGTAAATGGGGAAGAAATAAAAGGCAAAGAGGTCAGGTAATGTTACAGGAAGGAGCTCGTGTTCTTTGCCGTGTGCTACAAACCTTATCTAATTAACTTCGTTTAGGCTAATCTCTCCCAAGATGTTGTTATGCAACAGAAACATTCCCAGCTCAACCCCAGGGTTTATTCCTCCTGATTTTTCAGTCCTGACTATCACTGGTGCCTGCATTTACAGGAATGAGCCCTTCTCATTTTACAGCACATCTCCACAGTACCTCTTTATGCTTCTCCATGGTGGCGTAGAGCTTCTGAGACAAGTCATTGGATACGTTTGGCATGCTGGGCTTCTTCTTGTTAGCTCTGCTGATGCTGCTCTTATTCTTGTTGGTTTTTTTGTTGTTCTTTTTCTTGGCATTCTTGCTGTCACCCTGGCTCCCCTGCAATAAAGGCACGGGAAAGATATTACACTTTGGAGAGCTCTCTCCCATTCACTGGGCTCACGGTGACACACTTCTGCTGTCAGGAATAGAACTTTGTTCCAATGCCTGCAAATCAGCCCTCCTGGGTTAAATATATCCTATTTTTCCAGGAAAAATCAAAAGCCAAACTGGCACGCAAACAAATCCAAACACTGTTTAAAAATAGACTTTTAAAGTATGTATACATTAAAAAATTCCCATTTTACACTGATTATTTTTCCCTCTCCAAAATCATACTTCAGCTTCTGCTGCTTTAGATCTTGCAGCTGATGATAAAATGACACAAATAATATGGACTTAAAATTCCAGGAGTGCAGTACTTTGCTTTGCTATGCATTTGGTGTGTCACATACTTGCTTGGGCTCTGATTTAATGCTTGTTTTACTGAACAGATTTAGGGCTAGGACACAGATAAGAACATGCAGGATTTGAACTGAAACCAACAAAACACATTATTCTCCATCCTGCAGACTTCCAGCTGCATGTGCAGCTCCCCAAAAAATAATTTCCAAACCTCCACTTGTGCCTAAGTTACAACACAGACCACAGTGGCCATACATGTTAGATGTAAGTAAAGAGAGTGAAAAATAGCAGATGATGCTATTTAGATGACCAGGGAAAACAGAAATAACTTTTAGAATTCTCATGTCCTTAAAAAATCAAACCCCAAGCCCTTGGCAGGGAGGGCTCAGGATAAACCTCCCTCCAACTTCTAGAATGTTGGTCATCATAAAATTAAAAACAAGCTACTGAAATACTTGAATATATATAAATATAAATATGCACACATACGCACGCAAAGTTCCATGAACAGTATGTACAAGCAAACACAGGGTTTATCCACAGGCATATTTATTCCAGGAAAACAAAAATATTCCAACTGCAGAAAGCAATTCTATTTATATACTGCTGCCATCTTTCCATTCCATTAATTAGGCTCGGACAGGAATTCCCTGTCCACTCCTGGGCTCTCTCTAACTAATTTTGTGGATTTTCTGACCAAACCTGTTTGGAAATTAAAATGAGACTATTTTATGGGAAAGCAGACAGAGCTCTAAGTGACCTGAAGGGATCCAGAAGTGACCTGTTTTATGTTCCTGCCTTGACTGCCCCCAAGTTTCCTCCCACTGATGGAATTGGAGCCTGTCCTCCTTTGCCTCCACTTCCTAAAGCACCAACCGAGATCTTAAAATTTAAACCAAAAGGAAGAACAGACTGAAACTTATCAAACAAGCCTAGTCTAAGTTTTCTTTCTACTCCATCTTCAGCAAGTTTATATTTGGCAAACTGTACAAAGTATTCCAAGCTGTTTTAAGAAGCTGTAGGGTTGTGTTTGTACCATTTCATTCTGACATTCAGCCAGACCAGCCAGAGATGCTGATGGACGGTTCCTGGGGGAGCCCAACCCCTTCAGAACCTCTGCCAAGATTTCTGAATATTTACCACCTCTTTAGACTCCCTTTGACTGATACCTGCAGCACATGTTCACTTGCAGAAAGCTTTCTCCTCAATGATACAAAATTGAGGACAAAGAATCTAAGACAGATGCTGTGCCCTTTCAGAACCAGGATCCATGTGCTGCTTGTACCCATGGAGATCCCCATGGCTGGGCAGTTTCCCCCATGGAGTGACCCACTTCAGGTGTCTGCACTGGGCAAGTTCCCACACTTTTAAATTTAATCCATCCTGTGTCAAGAGGCAAAGACCCCCCTGTGCCACGTTTGGATGACACCTCAGCACCCTGGGTGCAGGTTGTGCCCCTCTGCTGCCCCAGGCTTTAAGGGGGGGCACAGGGATGTTCCCAGCCAAGGCTGCATTGTCTCATTTTAGGCCACAACTCGTCTGAGTTCACAGTGAATTGTTTTGGTTGTTTTTCAAACACCTTTTTCCCCCCTCCTAGATGCAGAGTAAACACTCACCACTGTTTTCCCTGATTTACTGGAAGTGATCCTGTTAGCAAGAGAGGGCTGCAGCCTAATTCCAAGCCTTGCCTTCCACTTCTTTTCATACAGCAGTGTTTGCTGAACTATCTCAACATTCAAAGTCACATTCAGAAGGAATAAAGTGAAAGCTGTTAACTTTGTGGTTCCATAAAAACATAACCACAAACTGTATTAACTTGGAAAGAGTTGCTAAGGTTTAACAGAAGGAACTTTCTGACATCACAGAATGGATACATGAAGGTCCATCCCTCCACATCAATCCCGTGTAACACAGACTGAAGGCAAACAGTCACAGCATCTAAATTCAAAGGGGGCTTTCCCCAGGTAAAGCTTTTGGTTCTACCTCAATCTATGAGACTTCAGATTTTCCTACAATATTTATTTTCAAAATATCTTGCAAATCTCAAGTTAAAGGGACAATATAGAAGTGCTGAGACCATTTGGTTGTAGATAAAATCAAGATGGAAATAAAAATGAATTATGACATTCTGTCCAGGGGCCTGAAAAACTTGCTTGTTGGTTTTTTGGGTTTTTTTTGCTTGGTTAGTTTTTATAGACAAAGAGAGAATGTTGGTGAAGGAACAGCACCATCAGGATCAACATTTCCCACCAACGCAAAGCCTGCAATAAACACTTTTAAATTTCAGCCCTTTACTGTTGCAAATGACTACAAGTACCTGTGCTTAAATAACAGCCACGTTTCATTCAGTTTTGAAAAATCCAGCACCTTTCAAAATGCAAATGCTGGAGGTGCTTTGCAAAGGTGTGAACCAGAAGCTCAGCCAAATGACTGTAAGCAAATATAGTGTGGCAAAAGCAGCTTAACACATTTCTCTGAGAAGAGAGATGCTGAACTGACATGAGTGACTTCTGAGTCTGTTAAAAAACCCAAACAAAGCCATCAGTAGATTTGCTAACCAAGAAGAAAAACAGAAATACAGTTAAAGGGACCCCTGATTTCTTGTCTGCTGTAAATGACCTTTTCTCGTTTATTTGATGTAACTTCTCTATATTAAAGCATTAATTACCAGCTTTGTGAGCTAAAGGAAAGTATGGCACATAAAGCTAACTCACCTCTGTTGTTTCACTAGCTGCAGTGCTCTCTTCCTTCTTCCTCTCCTCCTCCTCCTGCTCCAACTCCTTAATGCTTTCCTCCAGCACATTGGGCCAGAAATCACCTTCAAAGTAAGGCAGCTCCTTGGCACTGGTCAGCCTGTCCTCAGTTGCTTGTTTGAAGATGTCCTGTTGAGCACATCACACCAGAGCAGGAATAAATAAATGAAGATCACTTAGGAGAGAGAGGGGCAAACCAGAGACACGGCCCAGAGCTGCACTGAACAGCTGGGCCTCACCCACAGCCATGAGCTGCTCCTGCCAGGGCTCCTTTTCTGGGGCAGCTCCAGATGCAGCCTGGCAATTCTGGCACAGCCTCACTCCCTGTTCCATCTGAGGATCAGTGCTGAGGCATTCCTGCCCCCCACCATGCCATCAGTTCATGTTCCTGACATGATGTGAGATGCTAAGATACCCCTGGAAAATGTAACTGACCCCTCCCTGGTTTCAAAAAGCCCCTCATTACCAGGAGACCCAGATTTCCCAGCTCTTTGTCACACTGATGACAAGGCTTGTTAGAGGCTGTTCCTACTCCACACATTTAGGAACTGTCACTTGCCATGAAACCATCCATTTTTTCCAGCACTCTCACTATCATTAAGGAATTCTTGTAAATTTTAGCATGAAAGGAGTGGCAAATGCTCCCTTTGCCACTTTCTACTTATTTCCTTGGGCACATGTGTGATATTCTCCAGTTATGGAAATCATTCTTGTCATAAGGAGCTCTTTTATTTCACACTAGTGGGGTCCAGCAATCCATCTGCTCCTCCAGAATCACCAGAAACAGCTTCTATAAACCTTGACAAGCTCCATATTTCCTTGCCTAGAGAATGCAGTGAAAGAAAACTACACAAAGGCAGGTACTTGCAGATTTCCCTTCATGCAGACACCAAACCTAAGGAATTTTCAGCCTGAAAGGCAGAACCTCAAGAAAATCTAAGAAAATGAACACACTGGCTTAAAATTAAACCCTTGTACAACATTACTCTACTTGTCAGGTGTTACAAAACAACAGTAGCTCCTTTCAAATGAAAGCACTATAAAAATTAAATCAGACATTAAACACTAACAAACCTTGTAGTCGTGAATGATTCTCTCAGCAAAAGCCTTGTCCAGCATCTTCTTATACCATTCTTGCAAACGTTTGGGTTTGGGTATTTTCTGGTCAGGTGGGTGGCAATGAAAGATGTAATCATCTCCTTCACTGGGGGGACAGGCCCAGATGTGCCCTGTCACATACCTGTGTCACACAAAACAAACAACACTGTGACTCCCATCAGATTATCAACTCAAACCTTGTTATAAATTCAGACCTCTGGCTTTATTTTTTAATTTTAATTTTTTTTTCCCTTGTAGCAAAGATGCTGAAGACAATAACCCACGTTTTGACAAGGGGTAAGGTCAGGGATGTAATAATGATGCTTAAACATCAAGAGAACCTCTGATCAAATGAATGATGTGCTGTCAGTTTAGGAATCCAAATAAAAACCACCTTAGAGACAAAATCCCAGTTTCTGTCTCCTCTACAGAAGAGACATTCACTCCACGCACCTCAGAGAGGTCAGAAGGAAACAGAGGCCAGCCCAAGTGACACAATGCACTGAAAACCCAGGGTTTTTCTTAGCCAGGCTCTCACTCACCCGAGTTTCTTGACGTACTCCAGGTAGCCGATGAGGATCTCGTGGTACACGGCCGTGCGCAGGCAGCGCGGGCGGAAGAAGTGAATGCTGTCAAGGTAGGAGATGTACACACGCCTGCAGGGACAGAGGGGACACACTCAGGGCTGCCTGAATGCTGCTTTGGCTACTGCCTGCTGCCTTCTACACCAGACAAACGTGCAGGAAGACAAATAAATGCTGATGGTATTTTAACGCATATTGAAGCATCTTAATGTGACATAAAGAGACCTCAAAAGCAAAAGAGGGGCAGCTTTTTTTTTTTTAGACAGCAAGAATATACATTGAGAGGCAAAATTAAAAGCAGAATTTAAAAAAAATGTAACATTTTTGTTGTGTTTGTTTTGTTGTGTTTGTCTTTCCCTTCAAAGTCATCTGCAGTCCGACAGTGGGATGGATTTGGGCCCCAGAAGTGAAATACATGTCCCAAATGCCCAGCCCAGGGGATGTGGGATATGCCTGAGGAGGGTACCTGGTGTTTGGAGGGGGGCAATCCGAGCCATACTCCTGCACGTGCATCCCAAAGAAACACACATCCACCCCATCAATCTCCTCAAATGCAAACAGAGCTTTGGTACGGTAGGGGAAGGATTCTGACATCTCACCAGAGTCCACAAATCTGCAGGAAAGGGCAACAGGAGAAAAAAAAAAACAAACAAAATGCCAATTATTAAAGCAGTGTCCTACTAGAACAAGGGGATTATTTTCAACCTTATTTTTAACTCCTTAGGAACATTTTTATGCAGGAGTTAAATGGGGTCAGATCAGAGCTGTAGTAAAACAGAGAGTCCTGTTCCTGTCAATTCATGGGAAGACTGTTTCCATATAGAACACAGGACTGAACAGGCCAGCATTGAGTACATGAATATCCTCAGAGACCACAAGCCTTGAAATAGGTTACAGAGCAAAAAAAGTGATGCATTGGTATGAAGTGATGTCACATAAACAGAGTTTTTATGAATTTAACCCAGAATACTTCACAGTCTAAAGCTTTTAAGCTTTTCATTGATAATGATGCAAATTCAAAATCACTCCTAAAAGCTGAAGTGTTTCTAAAAACACAACAAAATGAAGGAAGAGTAAGGAACAGAATCTAAGCAACTGCTCCAAACTAAGCTATGAATTCTGTAACCAAAATGTGGTCACTCTCAAGATGCAGTGACAACAAGACCCAGTATTGTAAGTAAGGATGTCCCCACTGCTCCCAAAATAGTCACTTCCTCTACATTTTTTAACCTTCCATAATCCTTAACATGCCCAAATTTCAGAAATGTGCAAAGGCATTAAGGTGCAAATTGGCATAATTTTACAATAGCCTCGCAAGGAGGCTTCAAAATAAAATAAAGAAAAAGGTTGCATTCATTATAATTAACAGGACTAACCTGGATTTCATTCCTGGTTTAACTTCTACTGTCTTATCTGAACTTGCCACCACTCTGACAAAGACCTCTCCAGCCTCAGGATGGTTCTGACGCCGCAGGAATTTGTTCACTCTGTCTTCCAAATGGTTCCCTAAACGTGTGGTCTGCAGCCCTGGAAGGGAAGGGGAGAACACGGCCATGCCAACATTAACACTGGAGCAGCCACTGCTCAGGTCAGCCTGTTTCTGTGCTCGAGAGCTCTCCCAGCTTCCTCCTCTGCCTGCAAGCAGGTTTTTTTCCCTTTTGTTTTACCTCCATATGAAAATTGGATGGTTTTATTTATACAGGCAAAATTAAGAGAAGCAAACCCATCTGTGCTTTTCCCCAAAAGCAAAGCTCCTCTCCACACCCCATCGTGGCAGCTGCACCCACGGGAGTGGCACAACTACCCCCTAAGTGAACTAACAAAGGCAGCTTTACGTAGCATTTTTCAATTTCAGGCTTATTTTATGAACCCTGCAAATGTGTTCTCCTCCCAGCCCCACTCTGGCTGGCTGACAGAGATTACATCACTTTACAGATCTGGCTCCATGCCACACCTTTTCAAGCGAAGCAAAGCAAATCAACAGAAATGAAAAGCCTTTTGACTTCAATGGAGATTTCATTGCTTTTGCTTTTCTTTTCAAGAGAGCTTTTGGACTGCAGTTGCAGCAATCTGCACATCAAGGTTAAATAGTTCCTGCCCAGAGATGGAGGTCTTGGGGAGTTCAAGCCCACAGATTGTCCAGATGCCCTCACTCCATCTTTACATTCACAATTGGCTTTTGTGGGGTGAGCTGGGTTTGTGGTCTTACAGGATGTGATGGTTTTCAAATAAATCCACAACAAATGACAGAAATTGTGATGATTTGGGGTTAAATTAAGAAAGCAGAAGGACCTCACTATTTTGACTTGAAGATTTATGACTATTTCTCTTATCCTGCTCTGTACTTATTTTACAACTCATATTTCTACTTCACTTTATGGTCAATCTCCTCTCTTTTCCAAAGTGATGGTAAAATCTACAGATGCTCATTTTAATAAAATACAATTAATTTTCTGCTTTCTTTATTTTTCAGTTGATATTTGGCTCCTGATATAAGGCCCTTGATTCTTCCTCGACTCCTGAGCCTGCACACAGAATTCTGCAGTGAAATATCTCAATATGCTAAAAATTACTTTGGGCTCCAATACTGGGGAATAAACTCACATATACACAAAGGACTATCTCACTTTCTAAGGGATTTATACACTTAAAATTTTATTTTATAGAATCATGGAGTGGTTTGGGTTGGAAAGGCCCTTAAAGCCCATCCAGTGCCCCCCCCTGCCATGTCCAGGGACACCTCCCACTGTCCCAGGCTGCTCCAAGCCCCGGCCAACCTGGCCTTGGACACTGCCAGGGATCCAGGGGCAGCTACAGCTGCTCTGGGCACCCTGTGCCAGGGC
This sequence comes from Polioptila caerulea, assembly GCA_013397295.1. Lineage (NCBI taxonomy): Eukaryota > Metazoa > Chordata > Aves > Passeriformes > Certhiidae > Polioptila > Polioptila caerulea. The sequence goes on from VYXF01002409.1 coordinate 17,141, forward strand.
CTGCCCACCCTCCCAGGGAACAATTCCTTCCCAATATCCCCTCTAACCCTGCCCTCTGGCAATTTAATTACTGTCAGTTTACAGAAATTGCCAAAAGGCAGCAATCTTGATTTAGATCTTTTAGCTTGTCCCCTTGTCCAGTGAGATTCTGTGGTCATAACCAGCATAACACAGTCTAAATATCATTTAGCTTGGAGTAATTAATAATTTGAATTAAAAAATGAAATTTAAGGGCAGGTTGAAGTAAAAACATCACACCCTTTACCAATTCCAACACACAGCCTTTCTGAGGGTTTCCCACTCCAATACACTGTATTGGCCTTTCCATATGTACCAACAGGGGAACGACTTTAAAGGAAATCCACAAATACTTTATGAGGGAATTATTTTGTTCTGTTGATTTCTCTGAAGACAAACAGGAAAAGAAGAAAGGGCTCCATTTCAGCTGATGAGTGGGAACATTTTTAGAAAGCCACAGGAGTTAACTCTACTGTCTTGTTGTGTTTTCATCTTGTCATCTTCCCAATGCTAAGCAACCAAGGGATATCTGCTTCCTTCCTTATTCTGCAATGCATTAAAGCTTGGAAACCAACAAACCCAAAAAGACTGGAGAAGGAGATAAAAGAAACAGGCAGCATTAAAATTACATGTACTGTAAGGAAAGGATCTAAAAGTTGCATTTTTTGATCTGTTCGAATGTGAAAGTTGGTTTAGAAAGCAGCTGGATTTTGGTTCTTGGACAGCTCTCACATATGCACCTTTAATAAAAGCTCAAAGCTCTGTGAAAACTACAGTGCAAACCTGAAAAAAGGCATCCAAACTGCTGAGAAGAGACCTCCAGTACAGGTCTGTAATAGCAGCATGGGCCAGACCTTTGTCAGTGAATGAGCAATTGGACAGAGAGGAGCAAAGTCCAACTCCTGGCCTGCTGTGACTTCTTGTCAGGAAACTGCTTTGGGTGACTTATTTGTCAGGGTATCTTTTGTCTTTGAACCCCTCTGCACTGGCTACTGGTGAGGTAATATTTGTAGATTTTCTTAGCAAAATAAATACTTCAAAAATTCAGGGTTTGCCAGCAAACCCAACTGCACACTGGTTATATTTGGCAGGCTATCAGGTAAGATAACCAATTGTACTCACTACACATTAGGAATATGAATGTTCCATAAGAGCTGAGGGATGTGCTGCCTTGCTCATCAGCAGTTGTGCCATCATGCTTGAAAGAGTGGAGTAATACTGATGGCAACTTGGGCAGTAAATGTTTTTTTAAGAAGAGGGAATATGTTAATGTTTCAAACTTTCACTGCTTAAGTTTGTTTTTAGGTCAGCAGCAAGACCAAGGTTTTGATGACAAGAACAGATCCTTTCCTTTCCTTTCCTTTCCTTTCCTTTCCTTTCCTTTCCTTTCCTTTCCTTTCCTTTCCTTTCCTTTCCTTTCCTTTCCTTTCCTTTCCTGCTCTTGCATTCCCACCAGAGCAGTGCTAAAGAAAGCTGATCTCCAGAGCTAAGCCCACCAGTGGATTACAGCTGGCAGCAAGACTCAAATCCTCAGGAGAGAAAGACAAGACAGCCCAACAGCAGGGAAAGGAGAGGGACAAGGAGGAAAGAAAAAAACCATCATTATTTCCTTGTCCAGAACAGAATAGTTACCTCAAACTACATGGCTGGTTACTCAAACTTTAACCAGAGCCACAGAACAACTGCACATACCCAGGGAATCACACATTTATTTTAAGGAAATTTACATCAATACACACTGTAAAATCAGCATAGAACAGAAGAGACATTCATTTAAAATGGGTGTCTAAAACTACAGTTGGATTTCATCATTTTATTAATGTTCTTGTCCAATTTTAATCTGTCTTTAATGAGACTAATTTAGGCCTCTTTACCAAAACTCTCTTGAGTGTATCAGGTTACTCCAGAGACCATTCTGATTACTGGAACCCACCATGCCTCACACACCATCATCATCATCTGCAAATTACGCCCCTCACATCCCTTGCTACACAATCAACCACACACCAAGTCAGCAAGAAGTCACATTTTTAATGCCAAACCTTGCCTTTACCCCAGCTTGGATGTTTCAGGCTTTTGCAGGCACATCATCACCCAGTAATGCCCAGAGCTTCTAAGGACCAAGGAAACACAAGGGAGGACTGAAGTGTCCCTCCAAGTTCTGCTTGTTCCAGTGCCTCAATCACCCCCTTGGTGTCTACACTCACTTTATTTTTCTGCTCTCTGCACTGACTCTGCATTTCCAACACCAGCCCCTTCTCTTCCCCCACCAAACCTGCATGAATAAAAATGTCCCAGTTTTGTTCCCTGATGTCAGATGCCTGCAGAGAACACTGTGTAAGGATTCTGGAGACTGACACAACCTGACTGAGCATCTCCTGGCCCTTCCTTCAGTGCCCATTTCTACAAGACCATGGCAATGGTTACTGCCAAAAGCACTCAGTGGAATGAGTGACTCAGTTCTTACCCCACCACCTGTTCTGGAGGCAAGAAAAGCTCTTCCCACACTTTGGTGCTTGGCAGCAGCACCTGAACTGCAGCACAGTTGCTTACTACAGGTTATTGGAAGGGCACAGAGGTGACAATCATTTCGTTACAGCTCCAACACTACATGGAAACCTGGCTGAATGTAGCCAGTGAAGCACACACAGCCCTGTGCTCCTTCTGTTCTACTTGTCCCTCTCTTTGCTTTTTAACCCTAGAAAATCAAGGTCAAAGATGTCAAACACACCAAGCAGCAACCACACTGACCACAAACACATAGACAGCAGGGCTTTAAAATGTTGATTAAAATTCCGACAGCCTCGGGCTATGCTGCTCCCCATTCTGCAAATGTTCCTGTGCTGTCTGTCATGACAACACAAAGTCTCAATCAAAAACCCATTAGAGGTGGCAGGGAGAAGATGAAGATAAAAACAGAAATACCAAACTCACTTTTAGCACTGAATTTGTTTTCTTTGCGTGTTCTACCAGTTTTCTTCAGACAATTATCACAGACAAACCTATTGAGGAAAAAAAAAAAAGCCAAAGATTTAGTATAAACCCATTATTGGTGAGCTTAAACCTAATGTTTGAATATGTAATTTAAATGTCAGAGTACAATATCTTTTTTTTTCTGTCTTTGAACAGCTTATTTCCCTCCATTTTTGAGGGATTTAAAGCTTTTATGAGCTGCTTTAACTCTGCCAAGCAGTTACACCTGCATTTGTGTTCTGTGCACACAAACTCCCCTTCAGCCACCTGCCCTTGGCTGAGTTAGAAAGAACCACACAAATCTGTGCAGATGAATATACACATTTTCATCTGAATATACTGAAATAAGACCTCAAACACCAAAAAAAAAAAAGTATTTTATTTAGAAATGCTTTGTCCCTTTGTACTCAATTCTTTAAAAGGCTGTGGCCACATATTAAAGAACAAAGGCAGAAAGTCTTTAATTACACAAACTACATCTGTCTCATTATACAAGGGGTAAAAAACTAACAAATATCTCTTACCCTGAAGGCCAAATAATATCATAATGTAACACACAAATCTGGTGCATCTTCCGACCACATTCTTTGCAGTCAACAAACCTGAAGAGAAAAAAATAGCAGCAAATTACTTTTGGTGTTAGGTAAGTAATTTTCCAGAATTCAGCATGAAAGAAGGACTTGCCAATCCTCTGCTAAGAACTGAATCAACTTCACCAGGTCCAATTTATGTCTAAATTTAAAAAAATACTCAGAATAGATTCAGATGTACATCTATCAGTCCACGTGCAAGTTATATATATACATCAACACCTATATATAAATTGCAAAATGTGCTGGTTTCAAAATCTGAAATGGGCTCTCACGCACAACTTTTTCTGGATCTTTTCTATCCTTTTCTAAGCAGAGTCCCAGTTTCACAGAATCCTCAACAATACCTCCACAGCTTTAATTCTGAATTGCTTCAACAACCACAAACTGAATAAATGGTTGCTCAACTTACTGTAAATGTAAGAACCAGTCATTCATGAACTACCCTGCCAAAAAAACATGTATTAACTTGTCTTTGCCTGCATGGCTCTGCTGTAGTCTTGATTTTATCTTTTGTTTTCTGGTCCAAGTAGTATGTCAGAATTCTTTTTTTGGATGGGAAAACTGTTAGAGGCTTTCCCAGTCCAGAGTGCAGTGCAGGTTAAGAAGCCAAATGCACTGGGGTCTATCTCAGTCCAGCCTTCCAGGCCTGGAGAGGAGCTCCATTTAGAATTTGCAAAGATGAGCAAAGGAATCAAAATGTGTTGTGCCTCAAACTGCCAGAGAACATGGAGCAGGATGATAAAATCCCACTGCAGGGAAAGCTACCCTGAGCTCCTGAGGAGCAGTTCAGCTGGGCTTCCCCTGAACCTCCCAAGGGTAACACAGGGTACCTTGGCCTTTGGGTGGGCTCAGCACTCAGGGAAGAGAAAAATGTGATTTAGAACCACAAGAGGAAAATGCAGCAGTGCCCCAGGAACACAGAGCCCAGAGTGAAAGGCTCTGGAGGAGGAAGGGCCATGCCCAGCCCTGTGCAGAGCCTGGCAGGGCACACCCTTGGAATTGCCCAAAAAACAGAACTAGGAACAGTCTGTGGAACAGGCTCCTGTGTTCCCCTGGGGTATCAAATCAGACAGCAACTTTGGGTGCTGTGCCATGAATTTTAGGGAAAGATTCTGCAGTCTGTTTGGGCAGGGATGGGGCAGCAGAAGGGTTCTTTACTCCCTGCCCCATTTCTGCCCTGCTGGCCCAAGGACAAGTGGAAGCAGTGAGATTTTGGGAAGGAAAACAACAGCCTGGTACTTACGGCTCTGGATCCAGGGTATCGTTTTTCTTCTTTTCAAACTGATCCTTAGAGATGGTTCTAGAGACAAAGAGTTAATATGAAAACTCAGTAGCACCCTCACATCAGAGGCTCAGACAATATCATGCTTTGCTGAATTGCAGCAAACCTCAAGTCTGAAGAAAGCATCCCAGTATTTATTTTCTAGTCAGAGCAAGCAATTCAGTCCATTGTATTTTAGGCTACAGAAAATATTTTTCCCATTTCATTTTCTGTGTAAATTAAAAGCAAGAGATACCCAAGTCTACACACAAAATTAAAATCATAAAAGGGAAGCTACTGTCAGTAAAGCAGCCACCTTCCAGACCAACTCATATGTCTCAAATCTGATTTTTCTGGCCAGGTTAGAGGCAAACCTTTGGTTTTAGAAACATAAGCTGTGCCTCAAAAGGTGTGATATCAGAATTAGATGGAATTTCTCCATTAGAAAAGGTGATGGATTGGTGACATTTATTGACACAGCTTCCACTGTTCCCCTCCAAACACAGGGAATGGGCAGCTCAGCTGGACACAGGCAGCAGTGCTGGGCAGAGGAACAGACCCAAGAGAGCAACAGCTCTTCATCCTGTCCCTATAAATCTCCTGCTAGGAAGTAATAAGGCATTTCCCCCCAAACACCATCACAGGGGTTTGGGTTTTACTCCCAAACCAGGCCACCCTCCTCCCACCCCATTCCCAAATTCAGGATGCAGAGGAAAGGAAGAGACTTACGTTTGAGGCTGGGAAGGGTCATCACCCAGGGTGACATTCTCCCCCTGGATTTCAGTGAAACACTTCTCACAGAAGTGATACCTGTCAGCAAGAAGGCCATATTTGGGTGAGCTGGTCCAGCACAAACACAGCCACCCAAGCACGGAGCCACCAACCAGGGCAGGGCAGATCACCAGGAGCACGACGGAAGGGGGGACGTTGTTGGTTGATTGATGGGTCAGTGTGGACAATGAGGAGGCACAGAGGGAGGGGAGGGCAGGATTAGAGAACAGGGGAGGGAACAAACAGCACAGACGTAAGAGGTAAGACGCAAACACCAAGACAACACAGAGCAGAAAGCCAAGGCAAAGCACAGATTAGCATTCGGTCTCATTTCACACATCGTCACAAGTGTCGGGCCTCACACTCCAAATTTGGGGAGGGCTCATGGAGCAGCCACCAAGAGCTACGTTTGTACAGGCTTCAAATTTCAGAATTTGGATTTGATTTGCATCGCTCAGGGAAAAAAAAAAAAAACAACTCTTTAATTTCAGGCTTGCAACTGATGGAGTTTCCTTTGGGTAAAAAGGAGCCTGTCAACAAGCTTTAAGGAGACATTTATTACAGATTTAAGTAATTAGGAAATATGCTGAAAGTGTTTACTGATTGTGAGTCAAACTTTCTGCCAAAGCAGAAACACTTGATATTGGAAAAAAATCTATAAAAACAATAAATTCAAAATTTGACTGTAAGATTAAATGTGACCAATTGCTCAGCTAATATTCTTTCATATAAATGAAACCAAATCCATACTCTAGACAAACATTTAACAGAAATGCAATTATGGGTCAGAGTTTCCAGCCATTTATCTATATAAATACAATATATGTATATATGTGAACAACATGAAATATTGTACATACATACAATATATTTATCAGGTACATTAAAGATGTGGAATTAATTAAGCTTTACAAATTGAATATAAGGCTAGGTACAATTTTTGGTCACCAGACCAAGAGCCAATCCAAGTCATACTCAGCAAAAACAATTTTGCAGTTTACAAAACCAAGCTGAGTAAATTGGAATACATCTCTAGGAAAATACAATCTGCATTTGAAAAAATAAAATAAAAATCAAAGTTACATGGATTTGGTGGGGGGGTGGGGTGGGTTTTTTGTTTTGTTTTGGGGTGTTTTTTTTGTTGTTGTTTCAGATGAACTGGAACCAAAGTTGTCAGGGAAACTAAAATTTAAAAAAAAATTTAAAAGGAGGCTAAATGTTTGGAAAGGATATGAATTCACACATGAACAAAGGTAACAGAGAGGCCACAGCTGTAAAATGCAGGAAGGCCACAAAGGATCATCAAAATAAAGGAGCTTTATGGAGAGTGAGAGAGTGGAAGCAGCGATGGCAGCACAGAACAAGGCAGGTTTAGAACTCAGACACCGGAGCCGTGGGGATGGGGAGTGTCAGAGGCACCAAGGAGACTCAGTGTCACAATGAACCAACAACTCGGGGATGGAGACTGAGCAGTGGGGCAGCTCTGCCCCTCACACACCCCCCCAGCCCCAGAGACACCCCTGGGCTGTGCTGTCCTGAGACAACGACAGGCACTGATGGGATGGGATGGATCAGAATTCCTGCTGGGACACACTGGGGCCGTCCTGGGTGGGGAAGATGTTCCTCCCCCAGCCCTGCCCGAGTCCCCTAGCCCAGCTCAGGGGCCTGGAAACTCCTGCAGCTCCTTCAGGAGCTGCTCTGGCAGGCAGGAGCCCTGCCCGGGCCATGAGGGGGAGGGCTTGGTTCCAGTTAATCCAACCTCACTGCCAGCCTGACCCCAGCTCCTCCTAGGGCAGCTCCACTGGGATTAAACACATCTCCCTCCCAAGGAAAACCAGGCTTTGGGAGCTGAGAATGCAACAGAGCAAGGCCAGGAGAAGAACAAATGCATTCCATTAATTTGTTATCATTGGGGATGATAAATACATTGTGGTTACTGGAGAGGAGGGTTTCAGAGGTGGGTACAGACACTGCACATCTCATTTCCACTGACTTCCCTTGCCCCTCACACCCCATCCCTAAACTCATATAGATATAGATAACTGATATCACTAACATAGTTACTAATATTTTTTTTTTAAAAATCCAAACACATGAGGTTCAGAATTTTGTATCCTTTTACACATTGCCCTTTTCTTTTTTCCCTATAATGTGCTTCTTTGAATTTTTCTTAAATCAAAAACCACCACCACTATTTTCCTTACTATAAGAGTTGTATTGGGAAGTACTGAAAGTCAGGAGAACCCAAATACAGGAGAGTGAAGGCAGAAAAATCCATGGCCAGGCTCCTACTAATAATGTGCTGCATTTAAACAGTCCCAGAAAAGGTTAATTCTGATCCATTTTCAGAATAATTTATGGGCTTTCAAAGCACTCTAAGCTTTAATCCATGATATTAAAATGAGGAAATAAAAACTGAAGTACAGTGAAAATGAATCACCTAAAGATCATGAACATTTGTCCATAAAATAACCAAGGTGAGGCAATAGCTGTAACTTATTATGGATATGGATCCTCAGAAACAGAGACCTGTCTTTTGCATGTCACCACAAATATTCAGCAAAACCCACAAAAAACATCCAATATTCTAGTTACAGCAGCCATAGGAACCCCAAAGAATGTACTTATTGCAACACATCAAACATGAAAAGCTTTTCAAATGCAGACTGTTCAGGTGACTCCTGTTTATTGAAGAGCAGTGTTATGGTTCAACACCAAAGTCCAGAAAATGCTCAGTCTCATCATTACCAGGTGAATTCCCAGCTGTAAATAAGTGCAAAGGCAACTCTAAATTCACAATTGGATGGCACTACTGACATGACACACCTCTTGGTTTTCTCAACTGGGTATTCACACATGCAGCACATTTTCTGAACACTTTAACCAAAATTTCTGCCTTATTATGGGATCTTAACAGCTCTATACCAAATAATTAACTTAATGATTGAACTGTAGTGCCTGAGTTCATTTATTCAATGGGGCCTAAATATTCTTAGTTGTAATTTAGTCATGTGATACACTGGACTTACAGTGCATCCAATTTTGCCTGTTCTGTACACGGAAAATTCAAGAACATTTGACCAATTCAAGATCTGCTGGAAGCATGGAATTTGTTTTTTTCTTATTTATTACTTGTCTAGGAATATCTAAGATTTGAAGATCACTGTCACAGGAAATCTGAGTGGTTTAGAACTGATGAACAGGGGCTTTCTATGCAAAACAGACTAATACTTAACAAGATGGGGATGAATCTTTAGAAAAATCTTCTCAAAAGCTCCAATCCAAAGCCCATTTCATTCATCTCTGCATTTAGTGGGCCTGAAACAGAAAAACTCACACTCTCCCTGAACTCAACCCCACCCAAATCACAAACCCCTAACCCCTTCTCAAGGCAACAGGATGAGCAGAAATCTATGACTTAAATGGACTTTCATGTTTATAATGGGCAGGACAGTGGAATATTACAGTCCCCAGTGCACAGGAACCCCCTGCTCCACTCACCCTGGACTTCTTGCTAGTGATCAACTTTGCCTCCCATGCAATAATCCAAACAATTTAACACAAAGTTAAATTGGGAAGGCAGTTTTGAAAGAAGAATAAGTCCTTCTTCAATTCAATTTGAAGTTACTATTCTTTCCAAATACAGAATGCATAACATGAAAAGTATTTTACATTTTACCAACATTCAAGGGTATGGGTTATTTCTCTCCAATGCCAGCACTCTTTAAATACATTTTAATTGCTTTATTTCTCTTCAGCCTGACTTTTCAGAGTCCACAATGGCTGTATAAAACCTTTTATGAGAGCTCATGAATTTATTTCTGCCTCTCAAAGGCCACCCAAGGCCCCCCACACAAGGTGGGATGACACATTTTCCTCTGCCACATTGTGCTGCTCCAGCGTGGGGCTCAACAGGCTGAGAGCTTCTCAAGAGCACGTTTGGAGAGAAGGGATGGCCCAAAAAGATGAAATGCAAGTGCTGGAAGTCTGAACTGGTTCTGTGACTTCACAGCTGGCAAGGCTTAGAGGCTGCCAAGCCTCTGGAAAGCAATTCCTAACTTCCTTTTCCCTATTTAAAACAAAGCTTTTGTCTCAGCCCATCTGTGTTGTGCATTTTATCTGGGGGGGGAAGACACATCATCTAAGAATTCAAAATTAAAGCCAAGTTTTGAGTTTGCTTTGTGATTTTAACACTGAGGATTTAAGCATTAAATGGCAAATTAATCTAACAATTGTTTATTAATAATAATAGAAACACCAAGTTCAAATATTAATTTAAAAATAAGAGAAATTTTAATTTTCACAGCTTCTCATGGAGTCTCCGGGTAGTTTTTAATGCTATTTCCAAGCTAATTTAAATATAATTAAGCACTGACTAGGAAGGGGAAACATAAGTCTTGCAATCAATCGCTGCACCCTTTATCTGGCAAATGTTGGCACTAACTTGTAAACAAACCTGCATATTTTCACAATTCTCCCAGAACAAGGTAACAGGATTTCCCAGTGCCTTTCTGCAGTTCTGCCCTTTTCCCTCCAGCAAGCCCTGCTCCTCATTTCATGGGAAACATGGACAACTTGACCTGCCCTGAAGCACTGCATGGGGCAGCCTGGTTAAGAGCAAGCCCTGAGGAACAGGGTGCCTCACACTGCAGCACACAAAAACAAAGAGTAACCTGCAAAAGGACAGCGTGGAAAGATAAAAAAGAACTTTTCCCTGACTTAGCTGACAAAGGAAAGTAAAAGTTAAACATCCTCCTCACCTTCTGTATGTGCAGAGAACTCAAAAGAGATCTCACTTCCTGAATAAGGGAAAAAACCTGGATTCAAGGACCTACCTGTTCTGGTAGCTGTAGTAGGCAGCGTCCCGGGGAATAGTACACAGCTGCTTGCCATAGCAGCACAAGGTCTGGGGAGAGAACTCATACTGCAAAACAAGGGAGAAAAGCAGCTTTACAATGGGGGATTTTGTTCATCAGGGATTTATAAAGCAAACCTGGTGCTTGTGGGTATCAGAGGACACTGCCATGGCCATCACACTTTTCCAGCTATTGTGAATGTACCAGCACAGCCCTCTCAATCTGGTGACAAGCACTAACTCTACAAGCAGCTGACCCTTTGACCTCTGCTTTATGGACATGGGAAACCAGGTAAGTTTTTTAACATTAGTTATAACTAAAGAAGGTGTCCTCTGAAGGAGAAAAATACAACAATAATAACAGAAGAGCAAAGCTGCCATCGACCCTTTTAGCTCTGAACGCATTTATAATAAACCCAAACTTTTAGCAGCCCTTCCAGTTGGTATTTCCATTTTTAAAAAAAGAGTACCCAAAGCTGAAGCTTTGCCTGCTGCCTCCAGCTGGGCTGTTGGGAAGAACATTCCCTGGGGATGCTGGGACACCCACCTTGCGCCCGCAGCAGTAGCCCAGGGATTGCATGACTGGATCAATCTCCTGCTCAAACACCTCCGCCAGTTTAGTGCAAAACTTATAGACCCGGGAAGTCTTGCGGTTGTAGAGCCAGGCATTGTTGAACATCAGCCACACATCATCCACATACTGCCAGGGCTCCTGGTACTGCCCCGTGTCCAGCTTGCGCTTGATGGTCGAGAGATCCATGGGATTCTTCACAATGTCAAAATAATCCTGGAAAGACATGCAGAACCCAGTGTTTTTAAGAGGTTTCCAATATGTTGAATAGGAAAGGCAAACTGTTTATGTGAGCAAAGATAAAACAGGAGAATATTTTATAGGGGTTTTTTTAATGCCAACTCACCGGAATCCCTAAAAGCTGGGGATCCACAGGCTGTCTGAAAGGAAGGGACTCTGGGTCCTGCCGGTACAAAGCTTCCAGAGTGGGCATGAGAGCCTGGCGCAGCTCCTCGGGCTTGAAAACTGGTAATGGAAGTCAGAATGGTTACAAAATTGCCCTCCACGTTTCCTAATCTCTTGACTCCCCTAAAAAACCCCCAAAGAAATATGTTAACTAAAACTCCACAAAGGGTTTACCTGATCAGAAGCAAAACCTCGTTTACAAGAGGCAAACACAGCCTTGTTCTAACTCAGATCACAGCAGGTGATGTTCCCAAACAGGGATATGGGAACAACTCTAGTCCATAATGCACATACTCTAGAGTGTTCAAAACCTCCCCAAAACTTATACAAAATCAAATGAAATCACTTGTTTCCACATGAACGAACCTTTTCTCCTCAAAGGAGAGACTGAGCATAATTTTCCCTCCCTCCCTTCTAACCTTGTTCGCTATTTCCAAGATGAGATTTTTCAGCAAAACCCACTGCAGTGGGCAGGGATGAGGAGCCAGTTCTACAGAGTGACCAGATGTCCTGAGAGCTGGCACAGGAATTCTCCTGGCCACAGTGTACAAACAGTCTTGGTCTGATGGATCGTTAATTGATTTTGAAAGTGTTAACACTTCCAGATTTCTATGCCACCACTTGGCAACAGTGGCATGGCAACAGCCATGATTCTTTCAGGAGTGGCTGACAAGGACAAAAAAAGGCAATACATTTTCTGAAAAATAATGATAACTTGGAGAGCTCTTTGAGCATCTCAGCAGTGTAATTACATTTATTTCCTTAGGAACAGTGTCTTTAAATAGGGAAGAATGCCTATCATTGAGAAAAAAAATACAACTAGGGAAAGCAGGATGGCATCTAATATTTATCCACCTGGATGAAATGAGAACAATACCAATAAAATGGAGTAATTAATTCTGCTAAAAGCACTTGGATCAACAGGGCTCAGCGACCCCTTTGAGGTGATCATTGCTTTTCTCTCAAATGGCATTTTGGCATGATATAAATTGCTTTTTGGGATATCTACATCAAAATCTATGATTTTAAAGAGTACACTCAAAAAAAATAAATAAGAAAAGGAAGACAAATAAAGCTGACACTACTCCATTGGTTGTATCATCATTTCAGCTGTTGCCACAATCTCAGTCCCAATAAAATGGCAATAATATTCCATATTTATCAATACCATATATGCAGGCACTTTTCCCTACTATAGACTCCCAGAGTTTTATAAACAATGCTTACACATTTTATAATGGGACTCTCAAGAACAAAAATAAATAATCAATTCCATTAATGAGGAACAGTATTCTCTGCTGCTCTGATTCAGATAATCTGAATTATTTCATTTAATGAAATGTAAAGGTCAAAAAGTACCTTTTAATAATCTATTCTGACTACCTGCTTGACACTGCTTTTAGAATTTTCTCCTATAATAACATACCACTAAGCTACAGTATCTTTCAAAGTAAATCCAAATCCAATCTTATTTTAAACTCAAACTACAGAGATCCAGTGTCACTTTTGCCAAGTTCCTTAAGGCCTAATTATCTTTAGTGATAAAGTTTATAACCTACTTTCATTTTGAGTTTGAAAAGAAATAAAAATTAAAATCCAGTTGTTATTTCAATGTATTACTTTACCTAAAAACAAAAAGAAAAGTTGCCTTCATCTTTAGCTGCTCTGCCTCTAAGGACTATGACTAATACCAGCACATTTGATCATAGCATCGCCCTGTATATGGATTTTACAAGGAAGTTTTGTTTTTCCCTCTCTCCTTTTTCCAAAATAAAATCCTCTCCATTCTCCTCTGGTAGCTCAAAGACCTTTCTAAGGAGCTGGCATCCAGTTATCCCATTTTGTCTCGGATGTGTGGGCAGTAAAAAGAAAATGGGATCTTTGCCTGACTCACCATGACGTACAACCTACCAAAGCAGAGTACAATGCTACCTTTTTAATTTTTCTGCTTTTTTCCAACAGAGGCAACTCTGCTTATGATTACTAAGGAGAAAATTCCTAAAGGAAGAGAAGATATGCTCAAAATTACAAGGACAACACACACGAATGCACCTCAAACCCAAGCTCTTCCAAGTTTTCCATTAGGTATTACAAAGAAGTGAAGAAACCAGGAGAACTCAGCTTCAAGGTCAAACTAAAGCTGCCACCTACAAGGGGAGAGGAGCTGCCCAAATGAGTATTACAGTGGGTTTTTTGAGACTGCAAAGCAAGGAACCACAACCTCCCTTTCTTGCTCACTTTAGATTGGCAAAATAAAGCTTTGCTTGCTAAGTTATAGCACACAGTCCATGGCACTTCCCCTTAGTGCCTGCTATGTCCCAGCTTACTGTGGGATGGCCCTCAGGAACCTGCCTGCATGGGAAGAAGGAAGAATTCCCAATACTTTTGCAACCCATGCAAAGCTCCTGATCAGTCTCTCCAGTAGTTCTAAAATATCACCCATCCCTTCACACACTCTGCAGTAATTACTCTCCAATACCTCTCGGTTTATTCAGCATTTTCATACCAATGCTCAATTAACACTGAACAAAGTCCTTGGTGAGAAAATGTCACCATTGAAACTCGTGTCTGTGGTTGTACCTGCCCACGCTGCACGTGCTCTGCACTGCACAGTTACTGGGTGACAAACTTCCAAGATGAAATTGTGTCACCCAAGGAGGAATTGGGATATGTGGTGACCCAGCCTGAACTGACTCTGCACGAACCTTCCCTCCTACCAGGCAGCAGTGATTCCTTCCACTGGGAATATCACTGGCTCAGAAATGCTAATAAGCTTTCCACTCCCTGTATTACATTTGGGTTGGAAAAGGCTCTGCCAGTTGGTTCTGCAGCACCTGCTTGTTTGGGTGCCCCACTCTGCTGCCAGCTGAAAACATCAATCTGCAGGGAAATGTGTTTTATAGTGATTTATTACAAAAAGATCATGGTTAGTAACCAAATGCAGCCCAAAGCACATCAAGGAGATGTAGATTTTTTAGACATTTGCAGCACTTTGAAAGCTTCCCTTTGGTTGAAAACTCAGAACCAACTACAGAAAACATCACCTCAGCAGATGGCAAGAGACAGAGGTCTCAAAACTGCTAAGGTTTCTGAGTCCAAAAACTTACCTTGCAGCCTGCCACAAAGTCTACACTGCATGCAGAGAAATATATTTCTGTTTCAATAATCTTATTTATTTCCTACTAACACAAGGCACCCAGACATTTATATAACCTGCAACAGCATGAAGTTTCCTTGAGTGCAGATGCAGTCACCTCAATCTGTGCTGACACTGCAGCTTTAATTTAAAAGACTGCTGAGCAAATGAACACTACATGGAAAACTTTCAAGTCCTGACAACACAGGACTCTAAGATAGATGTTAAGCCTCTTGCAGCAGTCCAGTCTAGGAGGAACATAGGTTCAGGAGAGTTCAAGTGCCTGATTCTCAGAAAAGTGACTGACAACACTCAGGATAAAGGTGGTGTGTGCAGCCTCTTAACAGGAAAAGAAAAGCAATGGATATCTTTGGTTACTGAAAGCACTCTTATCTACACTGAGCTCTCCTCAAAGAGCACCAAGATGTACAGGGAGGGATTTATGTATTTAATTCCTCCAGCAATCACTGCCTTACTGCCTTGGTCCTTGTGGGAAGCACTGCTGAGATCAAGGGCACAGTGACTTGCTTTTCTCACCTGATTCATGTAACATTAAAGGAATCCTACTTTCAAAATTAAGTTACAGAGTATTCATCAACCAGACCTCCACGTGCTGGAAACACAAGTGCAAAACAGACCTCCCAGCAGGAGCTGAGACCGTGGAAAACAAATGTTAGTGAAAGCAAAGCACACCAGGGAACTCAGTTTTCATGCACGTACTTTTCTTGCGGGGCTGAGATGGCGATGTGGATTGTGAAGTGGTTCCATTAGTGCCGCTCTCCTCTTCCTCTTTAGCCTCTGCTTTCATTTCAGGCTTCTTTTCTTCAATTTCCATCGGCTCCTGCTTCAATTCTGTTGCATCTGTTTCTTCTTTTATTTGTGAAGATCCTTGTAAATCCTCCTCCACCTTAAGAAAGGACGCAATGAGAGGTACTGTTACCTCTACAACCCAAACTTCAGCCATCCAAATACTAGTCTGAGACTGTTGAAGCACTTTCCATCCATGGCTTTCCTCAGGAGTTACTTTGCAGTAACGACCCTCCTCTCGCCCCTTAGCTCACCGAGTCAGACACATCATTAAGTGCTTTTATATCTATCACTGCTTTCAGTTAAGCTGTAGAGAATCTCATTTACCTCAGTCTTAGCTTCCACTTGTGTCTCACTAGTCTCTGGCTCAGTTTCTTCAGTTTTAACTTCTGATTTGCTTTCTAGCATTGGTGCATCTGGTCCTAGTTGCTGGGAATTCGTATCAGCACTAGCAACTGAGGCAGGGGTGGGGACCCTGTTATCAATACTAGCTGCTGCCTGGGATAGCTGTTGTAAAAACAGTACAAAAGAAAGACACTGCATATATAGAAATATTTTCCTTTACTAAAAATGAACAGCACAAAAGAGACATGAGATGATATTCTACAACAGTGCAGAACATGGATACAGGTCACTGTAGCCAAGTTTTGATATTACACATTTAAAAACTCTGCTTTACAGAGGAGAAGCCAAGGAAGATTTCTGCCCCAGAAAGGCTTCTTTTACAGAGAAAACACCTGCCCAGTACAACACTGTACATTCCTTGAAACGTGCATTTGGCCTGGCTGTATTTTAGAAGGGAAAAAAAAACTATGCAAATCTCAGGATCAGAAAAGATTCTGATTATGGCCAATTAAGAGTATTAGGCCTGTTACACCTCATCTTTCTGCACACTGCTGCCAATTTTACTTCGAGCAGTTCAGCCCTTTAACCCCCCCTCCTTCACACAATGCTGAGAACATCTGAACACACACATTTTACACGTCTCTAACCAACCCTCTGGTCTAAGGCAGAAGCTGCTGTGGACAGCTATGGGCTCTATACATTCAGGACATGGTGCTACAGACAGGGACACTCATGGGATGTCACGACACAAGGCAGAGGGGACTGGCTGGTACTTACTGGAGTGCCGGGTGGCTGTGCCTGCACAGATGTTGGCTGCTGCTGGGCTGGCTGTGGGGTTGGCACAGACTGGGGCTGGGCAGGGGTCTGTGGCTGTGGTGTCACCTGGGCCTGGGCTGCAGTCTGCCCCGTGGGGGTGCTCTGGGTCTGCGTGGCCGTGGGAACAGAACCCGGCGTCGGGGTCGGGGTTTGTCCCGAGGAGGAGACCGGCGTCGATGGCTGGGTGGGAGCTGCTGGCTGGGGAGGAGTCATTCCCGGGGGGGTTTGGTGCTGGATTGGTGGCATCCCGGCAGCAGTGGACACGGGAGGTGTGGTCTGGTGCAGGGGGGGCTGCGTCACCGAGGGACACGGCAGCTGCCCGCTCTGCGGTCCCAGCATGTTCATGGAGTTGGGAAGAGAAGCACCGGGAACCTGCCCCTGCTAGGGAGAGAGAGACTCTTACAGAGCCTGGAATCACACTCATCCTTTCCATCACAGCCCTCAAGCCTTCTCTGACAGGATACTGTCAGTGCAAGCAGATCAGCCACAAATGCTGCTGCTGCAAGTGACTGCTCCGATTTCTGTCATCACTGCCATCAGCTCTCAAGGACCTTTTTTCCAGACCTAGTTGTGCCATGCATGTCCTGCATTAATTCCACTGCCATAGAGAGGGAATCCTCACAATCCCAGTAACACAGAAACCCACAGGCAGCCTCTAAATCGTGCCATTAGCTGGGCAAAGGTCAGGCTTTGACACAAAATGGTTTTGAGCAAATACTCATTTTTAGGCCAGGACTCCAACACAGCTCTGCTTTAGAGGGCAGGTCAACACATTTAATGCTGCTGTTACACAGAGCAAGACTTAAGAAGTCTTTTTGTTTTCTTTTAAATTCTAATTAAACTGCTCAAGATGCTTCAGAAAACCTGGGATTTGTTTTTCAGAGCAGCAACAATAAAGTACTCTGGATGTACTTAAACCTTTAAGTGATACATTTTACTGAACATTGCATCAGATAACTGGTGATAAAAAAGAATACTCCATCCTCAAATGTAACTGTTACTCTTAGAAACATAAATCAGTTAATTTCCTGCAGATGAGGTTTCAAATTTAAAACACACTTCTATATTGCCTTTACAGAGGCAGTTTTATGGAACTAAGTGCACTGGGGAAAAAAATGTTCACCACAAAGGCAGTCAAACAACTGAGCCAGGGCCCATGAATCTGTAGATATTCCATCCTGAACATACTCCAAACTTGACTCGACAGAGCTCTTCATAACCTGATCTAAGTAATGTCTCAGAACTCTGGATGTTTTAACAAGCCTAAATTACTTGGGCCCTGAGTTAAACAAGTCTTTCCCTCTGGAAAAGCAGATACTTTGGCATCATAAGCACAGCCGCTACTTCAGTGACCACTACTGCAACAGAAAAATGTAACAGGAAAAACCCAACAATTTTCTTTCCAGATGCAAAGAAGTTAAAGCAAATTTTAGAAGATCTTGCCCAACCACTTTATTATAATCCTAGGTTTAAAGTTAGCTACTCTGGTCCACACAAAGACAAAACATATGTTCATAGGCATCCCATAAACTGATTTCTGATATTTCCCCTAAAAATCTCGTCAGCATGCATTTCTAAGGGATTTAAATCAGGAATTGCAGGGCGTTGCGCCCCCATTAACAGATGTCGATAAGTTATGTAAGAGCTTCTGAAGAAGGCAGATGTAACCCAGGATCCCCCAAAGTTGGGGTGACTACATCAAATAATGCATACAGAAATACAAATACAAGTAAAGTAAATTACCCAGAGAAAAACAATTCAATAAATCTTAGAGACTCCGTCTCACCTGTGCCACCCCGGCCTGGGCTGTTGACTGACCCATGCCCACATTGTTCACATTCATAGCTCCAGTGGATGCTGGGAACTGGTTTTGGGGCAGGAATTGGTTCTGGGTAGGAGCCTGACCCATCATATTGTTGGAATGAGCTCCCATCATGTTCTGCGGCTGAGGCATTCGGGAAGGAGACATTGCCATCTGAAAATTAACACCCAGATTAACTAATTACCATTTAGTATTATGGAGCAGGACAAATGAAAACACACTGAAATCAATCAGAAGATAGGACAAAAAAAATAGAAGGAAGACTGGCTTAATTACACTAACTGGAAGTGGACATATGCCTTTAGCTTCAGCATTTGTTCCACAGCATTCATTATTTTTAACAGGTAATATTCAGAGTGCTAACTCTGTTTTGTTCTCTGGGGTGACAGAGAGAATCCAGGGAAACTAAAAATATTCTTGTTTTCCTGAAGAATAACAAACATGTTTTCATGTAGGAATAAAGAAGGTTTATATATAAAGACAGTAGATGCTCTTCCACAGATTGCTGGGGATAACTGCACCTGTGGCACGTGCCCCTCTAAAGGTCTGCTTGGTGTTTTTGGAACACGCAAATACACTGCAAACAAACGCCTCGACAAAAGCCTGTCAGACTTGCTACCTTTCCATGAAATTATCCCACAATTTGCAGCCCTGCTCTGTGGCTGGGCCTTCTCAGAGGGGCTGAGGCTGTGCAGAGCAGGGTGAGAGGGGTACGAACCGCGGGCACGGCGCCCATGTTGTTCATCTGCACCGGGTGGTTCATCGGCGACGCCGCCCGCGGTCCCAGCGGTGCTTGGGGCATCTGTACATTCCCTATGGACATGGGGTTAAACTGATTCATTCCTGCAAATGCACCCCCAAAACAACTCATTAGGAACAAGTCAGCAGAATTTATGGATCTATATTCTACTATAAAATTAACAGTTATAACGACTACAATTCGACCGCCCTGCGCTTTATCTTTTAGTTACTTGACTTAACAGACAAATCAGGATGTGAGAAGTGTTTAGAACAACACTAGTTAGGGTGAAATACAATTTTTGGTGCCTTAAAAAAAAATTAAATGCAAAAGACAAAGAGTAGATGATCAGCAGAGGATGCTGGATGATCTGCAGAGAAAGGATGCTATTTATAAATAACACTTTAGGATGGTTTCTTAAAATCAGGCATTTGCTTTGAAACAGCAATGTCTTATTCAGAGCTCACTGAAATGGTTGAATAAATATGATAAAAATACATATGGGACGTATGAAGGCAACTTCAAGCCTCCAATCAGGACAAAAGCTAGCAAAATGCTTTAACACTGACTCTCTCAAAAAAACTTGTCTACAGCTGTAATTATGGAATTATACTTGCTATCAACTTGTTCTCTTATTCAAATGAATTTTAAAAGTACTTAATTTCCCAAGGACATTTCAACACAAATTTCGACTTAATACTAGCTCTGAACCAAGAAATAAAATAGCTGAGGACACTCTTTTGAAGGAAGTTGAAGCATCTAAAAGTCATGCATTTGTTTTTTTGGAAAAAACTACTCATGAGCTCATAGCAGCCTCAGTGAGTAATGACAAGTGCTGTGAACAAGCTCCAAGGCTTTTTTAGATGCACTTTCCACTAAAAACCAAGAAAGGCTATCATTAGTTACACAGATTTTAGGACTAATTTGCTGTGTTTTCCAGCTACAGGTGTATTTTTGGCTAATTAACTGATGAAGACATGCTAACATACTTCCCCCTTTACAGTGTTTTAAATGCGATTATCCACAGTATTCCTGCTTGAGCTGTCCTCACTTTGGAAGCTCTGAATTAATTCCCAATCCCCAGCAAAGTGCTGGATCCATTTTGTTAACGCTGCACTGACACACAGAGCAACACCAAAGGATGGTGCTGAAAAAAAGGCAGCCCCAGCAGTTCCTCCTTCCCAACACCAAAAAACCCCAAGAGAAGATCAGCTTTTCCCCCCCCAACAATTATTTCGAACCCACAAATTGCAATTAGAGAGGAAAACAGATACCTTGAGAAACCTGCATACGACTGATAGGCACGGTTGGCATGGACATAGGCCCATCTGCAACACAACACAAGAATGGTCAGCAAAACCGGTTTTAAATACAACCTCAGGATTAACTTGAGTCCTAAGACTCCTGGGAAGCAGAGGCAGCTCCAGCAGCACGGCACTTACTGGGTGGCCTGACGGGCTGTGCCTGGCCCATGGCAGCAGCCACCTGGGGAATCCCTGGGGGCTGGGGCCCAGGGGTCTGTAAGGCTGCTTGGTTCCCCAGCATCCCTTGTTTATGGAGACGAGACCTCCGCTTCTCTTCTAGCTCCTTTTGTATCTTATAGATTTTCTCTGCTAATAAATGATAATATTCATCCTAAAAGGGAAAAACAGAGAGTCAGCAGCAGCAGCAAAACTCAGTCTACCTGAATACTATCACCTGGTTTATGGGTTGGGATTGTTTTGTTTTGGTTTTTAATGTATACACCTGCCTAATTGAAAAAGAAATATTTATTTTCAGAATCCTATAAATTAAGACAGCCTTTTCTGCTTTAATGCAGAAAAGGAAAAAAAAATAGCGCTTCCAGAAACCACACTTGCTTTATGGCCTTTATGGCTACCCTGCACACCTACTCTGAGCAAATTAGCAGACAAAGGAGAAGGCTGGAGGTTCTCTGTTGCCTCAGCAAACCCCAGGAAGCTGTGATTTAGTTTGTAAGTGTTAACGATTTTTAAATGTTATTTTCATAATAAACATTTCCACTATTCCACAGACAAAAGAAAAAGATATTCCTAGCACACTGTTACACTGAATAAACTTTCAGGAGATAGATGTTAAGGACAGATCAATTTTTACATAAAGAAAAGAACTGCTCCTTTCCTAAAGAGTCTGTCAACAATCATGGCAAGGGATAAACAAAACCAGACAAAACCTCAAAGGAATGGAGAAAATTCAGTGAAAAATAGTCCACAGGCTGAGACAAGTAAACACTACATCTGTACAAGATGAAAAATCCATTTTACTCAACCCACACTGACAACAGATCCAATAAGACAGTCTCAGTGCACACCACGTAGGCAATTTTGCTTGTCAGGAATTGCTGGACACACATCTGCCAAGTGCATAAGATTATGCACCTGTTAAAGGCAAGAAAAACCCCACAAACCCTCAAGGCTACATTTCTTTTGTGGGGTCACCAAGCTCTTAGAACCCAGGGTTACACGGAGCACAGGTTGAGTGATGCTTGCCCACAATTGTTTTGTTTTTATTCAGTATTTATCAAAACCAGAAGTTATTATTACAGCAGGATGGAATTAATTTCTGAAAACTTAATATGAGATACGTATTCCTCAGCAGCCTTGTTAAGGAAGACCAGTCATGCAATACAAAGCTTTGTTATTCAGGTCACTTCTCTCCTCAGTTTCTCAAAAATCAGTGCACCATCTCCAGCTCTTCCAGTGTGAAAGCTTTACAACCCCTCCCACTCTCCTGCTCAAGCCACTTCAGTTTTAAGTTCCTATTTGTAAATTTAATATTGTGATGCTTTCCCACTGCAAAGATTCCTGCAAAGGCTGTGTTCACAAGGAACACACACTGCTAGAACAGCATTAAACTCCTTACAGTGATGCCTCTTACTAATATGTTTTTCAGCATCAAAGTAGAACAGAAGCTCCTCAAAAAGAAGGACGTAATTCCTCATGGCATCGTTAACACATTCTGAATTACTCCCTTCTTCCAAGTTTGCAGCTTGAAGCCAAATACATTAGATGAATTCCAATAACAGAAACTTCTGGCCATGAGGCTCTGACAGTTGTTTTGAGGGGTTAGGAGAAGATACTTCTGGGTGTTTGTCAGAAGGCATTTCGTTTTACAACCAGGAGTTTGTTATGCTCATCCTTACTGAGAAGGTATTTAGACACCCAGGTGTGACCATGAAATCCTCCTTCTATCCAAAATTGTTCTCTAAAGCTGTCAGGGTAACCACGGCTGAGCACACCCAAATCTTCCTTGTGAACAACCTCTCGCTAGGTACAAGGAGGATACAATGTGGTTACTGACCAACACTGACACAGCAGCACTGTAAGTATGGCCACTCCTATTTACCTCTAGGAAATAAAACCTGCATTCCATCTCCAGCTCTTCTGGCAGGTGGGCTGAGAGGGGCTGAAGTGTCTGACTGGATCATCTGATTATCACCTGGAATGGCACTAACTAGGGTATTTCTCTTTAGATGCTCCTCCCTTGCTTAAGAAAGGATCTCAAGTTTCTGATCAGGTAGGATCTTGCTGGCTGTTACTACTGGCACTAATACTGTCTTCTTTTCCCAATGAAAACTTTCAGGGAGTGGTTCTTTTAGGGTAGAATTACCACCATGTCATATCCTCAGCCAGTCAATCAACAGGGGCTTGCTCCCTTCAAGAGAGATTTGTACTGACATCTCTGTGCAGACAGAGCAAAATTCATGAACTACTACAGGAATTCTGCTTTTTTTTTTCCCATCCACAAAGCAGCCAAGTGGACTTCTTATGTCTTAGCCCAACTACTCCTGGTGTTGCAGAGTAGAGGAGAATGAATTCCATCAGTACAGGTGGAAGGTAAGCAGTGGAACAGCACTGGGTCCCAGAGAAAACCTCCAGTGGTAAAGAGGCACTAAGAAAATTTTACAACTACTGCTTACACAGACTTCCAAAAAGGGGGGATGCCAGTAAGGGAAACATCAAGAACTGCAACCTGTGCTCCAAGCTTCTTGCACGTCAATCATACTTTCAGGAGGATGCAAGTAGGGATGGATGTGATGGTGAGTGATGATGGCTGAGGGGTGAGTAAGTTTGGAGTGACATGAATCACACAGCTTGGGACTACACAAACACTGTCACAGACTGAAAACATGACTTTCCTCGTGAAGAGGGCAATGAAATGATCCTCTGTGGTTTTCTTTACACTTCTAAGATTTGTGATGCTACTGTTCCTCACGTGCTGGGCTGAAGCAACATACCCTACTATTAGCAGATTCATACATATCTCCTTCCACTTTGCGGGCATAAGCCACCAAGTTCTCCATGCGGCGATCCTTCAGTGCTGCTGGATCAGGAGTGGGGAAGATGGCTTGGACACTGCAAGGACAGAGGAACAAGAATAGAAAAAGATCTTCAGAAAAAAAACCCAACATCAATACACCTTTATGATAATCACCCTGGATGTTCCCTTACACACTAGATATGTAAAAGTGTATCAAAACGGTTAAAAAAAAATAAATTTTACTGTTTCTCGCAAGATTAAAACTAATCAAATTATCAAAATAAGGTGAGGCTTAACGCTCTGGAGTCTAAATAACTGTTCACCACAGCAGAGCAAATTTACTAGCAAGAGAGCCAATTCCATGCCCTCTCCTTAATGAGCACAAAGAATGAACAGAAAAGGAGGATTAAAGGTAACAACTCATCCTGAGTGGCCCAGCACCTGAGAACCACTACTGAGAACTTTCTTTTCAGCTTAATAGCAGAACTACAGCATTGAAATTCTTTCAAAACATTGAGGAAAAAGGCAGCCTTGGTGAATACTTACAGTTTATGCACTAAATGATTGCGCAGGTCCTGAGTGACATGTTCATGCCAGGCTTTCCTTACCCCGGTACTCGAAGGAGGTGCAGCCGTTGGCATTGAGCTGAGGTTTCCAACATTGCCAGAGTTTGTGCCATCATTCATTAGTGGGCTAAAATAAAAAGAAAAGGGATCGTTAGAGTATCAGAATGCAGAGTTTTGTCACAGGTTTGATGCCTGAAGTAATTTTTGAGTTGGTGCTTTCATCACTTTTAGCCGTTGCATCAAACATTCTCTTAAGTGAAATTTTGGCATCAACAAACTGCAACCCCTGAAGCAGCAAAGCTCAGGAGTTTACAAAGCACATTCACAGAGTGAATGGTAAAGAATCACAACTATGAACTTAAAAATAGAAAATATTCTTCCTTTGGGACTTCATTTAAAAGCAGTAAATATTGTGGGGCTCTCAGGAGGCACAAAGTGGCAGCTCTGGAACTGAAACAGGAAAGTGAGCAGAGCTGTACACGTGACTGACCATCTCCATGCCAATACAAGCAGTTTTTAAAGCATGCTCTTTATTTATGTTCATAAGCATGCAAATAAATGTTTAATTGAGCCAGAATGAAAATGTGTGCATTACTTATTTGTCCCAAGGGATGCTGGAAGAGCAGTTTCAGAAATTAGACCCGGTTGCTGGTCTGTTGTTATTCCTCCTGCAGGAAGGTTCATCTGGTTGGCTCCTTTGGGACAAAATTAAACATCATTGGTACACAGTTCAAAATTTTGACAATGATATGACAAAACTGCACTTTACTGACCCACCTGGCTAACAAAAGAAGCAATTTATCAGGTTAAGTATTTTTATAACAATACCTGCTGCACTGCACATACATGGCTATTTATGGAACCAAGTTACTTTCAGTCTGAACTACAAAAATGACTCCATTAAAATTTTAAACTCATAAACTCTTAGGATTACATCAATAAGCTATAAAGAAAATAATACTAGCAATTAAGATGCAAAAGAAGTATTTGAGAGAGAACTGTCTGTTAAAACAGGTGACAATTGTTAAACCAAAATCCTTCAGAAATTCTGTCTCATCACCTCAGAGAATGAGCTATGGGCTATAATTTAAAAGAAACTAGAACTGCTATTTGGTAAAAGCACTACATTCAAAACTTTTTAATATTCAAACGTAAATTAATGGCAATGTATATAAACAGTGTATATTTAACTTACTAAACAACATGAACAGACAGTCACTACTCTGACCAAACAAAATACCAGACTATCCTAAAAATTCAACATCAGTTATTTCAACTTGTTTTTTTTTTTTCCTTGGTCTTTTCTCCACCTACCCAGTGCATTAATGGTCCTCATTTGCTGGTGAGCCTGAGGCTGTGCTGGCTGCTGGCCTTGGACCTGGGGCTGCAGCTGTGTTTGGGGCTGGTTGCCATATGGCAGCCCCAGGGCAGCGTAGGCTCGTTGCATGGAGCTGGGGTCAATTGGATTGGGATTACTTAGTGCTGGAGTGTTCTGCTGGCCCGTGCCAACAGAACCGATGGAATTCTGGATCCCACCAGCTGGAGACCCTAAAAGGGCTACAGAAAAGAGGAAGGATAAGAGAAAATTAAAACTCCATGAGGATAAGGAGTAAAACCAGTCATGCCAAGAGTCACCAGAACATGCACATATTCTATGATACAGACATTTTTCTGCCAGAGGACAGAACAACACCCAAGATGTCAAGTGGGAAAACTCAGCCTTTGATTCTACAGGACAGAACCCACCCTGGCTATTAATCCATGCAGTCTAAAAAGAAGTGCTGTAAATTTCAGGTAGATAAGCCCATAATTACTTGTAATAGATATATAGTACAGGCTCCTAGATAAGGCTAAATAGGATTTTCATGCTTGGAGACAGTAAACTAAGGGGGGAAAAAAATTTAATTCCTCTACTTCCCTCTTTCCCATCAATCCCATTTTAGGTCAAAATATTTGGCTCCAGAACAGAGATCCTGAGTTCAGCAGAAACACTGTGTCCTTGGACACAAAGGTAATACTGAAGATCTGTTGGTAGAAATTTTCATTGCGAGCAGTCACCAGATGAATCCTCTGAAGGCCAAATTACCTTATGCCCCAAGTTACTCAGAGATATGAAAAACCTTGATGAGTCTCAGATTGTACTGGCAAAATCTAAAATAAGTTGGAGAGTCAGATAGGGGTTGAACCCTGGTAAACAATTTAGATGATGTTTAGGTATTCATTAACCTATATAGCTACCTACCACAACCAACCAACCTCTCCCACCATACAGATGTGTGGAAGAGTCATTTTCATTGCAGACAGGAAATGGAAACAACAGGGGAAAGCAGCATTTACTTAATCCAGAAGAGAGCAAAATTTTGCTTTCTGGTTCTCATTTTAGCTGCCATTCCAAGTAATACCATGTTCCCCTGTGTGTACCCACAGAGTACAACCTTCAGCACAGTCACTGCATTTTGATAATCAGGACTCTGGTAGAAGTAACACTTCCTTCACATTTTCCCCCTCAAGTAATTAAATACGTAATGTGCATTACAAATGTGTGAACTAAACTTAGCAACAGTAATGGCTCTTAATATAGGCAACAATAACTGTTTTATTAAAATATTAGTAGGGGCACGTGGTTAGATAAAAAAGTCATGAAAACAAGCCTTCTGAGACATTAACAGCATTATCCAGGCTTTCTTAAATCCTTACCCACTATGGAAACTGAATCACTGAAAGAGATACACAGGCTTCCAGCTTCCACCCAAGAGAAAATACACACATTGCAGAGCCCAGACTTCTCCCTCTCCAGATGAGAAATCAATTTGATCGCATTTGCCAAAGAACTACAAATAAATAAACTCAGATATCTCCCTCTCCTGAATAAGCAGCCCTACAAAAAACATCCTTTCATCCCCCCAAAGGACAATCCACAGTATTTTAAATGCTGGGATTACCATGGAAATTAAGGCTTATGTATACTTAGACTCTGTGGACACACTCACAATAACTTTTGAACTTAGTGATCACTTCCAAGAGAATTTAAAAACAAAGATAGAAGCTGATTAAGATCCTATCAGCTTAATTAAAAAAAAAAAAAAAAAATGACATATTAAAGAACAACTATATGAATTCCTCAATGGACTTGCATGGAGCACTCTGGAATCACACAATCTAGGAGAAAGATGCCTCTAGACCACTACAAGCCAAGGAATAGGAAGGTTAAATAGCACAAAAGTTGGGGCACCCTGGAATTCAAGAGGCTTCAGAGGCTGCTGTGACAGCACAGATTGATTCAGGAGCTAAAAGGAATTCCAGCTTGTTTGAGAATGATATTCCAACAGAAAAATTAGGACAACCCTCCCCCAATTTACTTCCAGTGCTGGAAGTGTGGAGATGGCAGAACATCCACAGGTGATGCTGATGCTTGGGAACCAGGGAAAGGCTTCTGGCCATCCCACTGAGGAGAGCCCAACCTTCCAGCACCCCTCCCATCCTCCTGGGGAAAACACACTGATTGTCTGAGACTGCAAGCTCGGCTTGAAGTTCACTTGGACAAGTCCAGCACCTCCAGCCCATGGCTCTGGGCTGAGCTTTGGCAGCAGCATCAGTCACTACGAAGCACAAGTTCAGCCCTTGGGTTAGAACAGTTTTAGACTATTTGGCCTCAGCCTTTCTACACTTCACAGCTCAATAGGATCCTGTTCTGAGTATTTCTCAACACTGGGAATCTGTTTTTGAAGGAGGTTTTTTTGTCTGTTTCTTCACTGGTTTTATATGAAGGCATGACATTATCTGTCAAACAAGAAGATGGAGGCAGAGAGTATTAAATTTCCACTCTGGAGAGAACCAAGTGCAAATGCTGCTCCTTCTGTGGCAGATACTGCAGGAAATAAAGTCAACTCAAATAAATACAGCTCTGGAACAAACACATTAGGCCACTGCCACGTGAAGCAATGTCTGCAGCCATTTACTTTCTTAACTAATGCTTCTGACGTTGAGGAGCCCATGACAGAAGTTGTAAGTGAGCTCTGTAATTCACATTCTAAATGCTGTAAAGAAAACTGGCTCTGTGTGCCCCAGTGTCACTTGTGTTTATGTACCTGAGGAGGAAAGGTTCCAACAAGCACAAGTTAAGCAGTCCCAGAACTTCCTGAGCAGGCCCAGAGGCACCCCAATTCCTCAGAAGGCATCAAAACCATCCAACAGCAGCTCACCTGCAGGATTCCTGCCTCAAGTAGTGCTGTTTAATGACACTGCACTCATGTCTGCTAGAGGGGAACCCCTCCAACTAATTAAAATTTCAAACACAGATCCCTAATGCTATTTTAAGTATGAATGCCCAGCACTTTTCTAACCTGACCACTCCAGTGAACATGTTAAACCCTTTTTGAGAAATTTAAATTCCTAAACTCTAAGGATTAGATCAATAAGCTAGGAAGAAGGTAATACTAATAACTAAGATGCAAAAATAAAGTAGCATTTGAGACAGAATTGTCTGTTAGAACACCTAGCAATTGTTAAACCAAAATGCTTCAGCAACTCTGTCTCATCACCTCAGACAACAAGCTATGAGCTGATTTCAATTTAGCCACGCTGGTTAAATGTTTGATTTTGTTTCTGAATCCTTTCACTGAGACTTGTTGTGTCCTGAAACTCCTCACTCTGCTTGTCTTGCAGTGGACAGAGCAAAATATGTGCTGGTGTCTTTGACTCACCTCAGCACAAGCCTGTCCTGCACTCAGAATTAGGCAGGTACACGAAGGTAAATGCACACAATCTTTAATTAAAGGTTGTATCTCCAATGAAACCATGGGGTACAGGTTTGATGAAAAACTTGAAGCAGGAAGTGTCAGTTTTGAACTTCACCACCGATGCTATTTTAATTTTTATTTAAGCTAAGCATTAAATCACAAGCCTTCAGTACAGAGCTGGATCAGTCAATCAGTGGAACTCCTTAATCCATGGACCATCATCCATCATGAGGCCCCATGGGATAATTGATGGGTGACCATTCTATGATTTCCAGCAATTAAAAAAACAAGAGACATGTTTTGTTTGATCTTACACTTACTGGTAGTAAGACTTGAACAAGCTGGATTTCATTTTGTTTTCACAGGAAAAAGACTTCACTGAAGAAGTTGCTGCCTCCTCCTCCTCCCCCTGGGCATGGATGCACTCACTCCTTCCTTCTCTGCAAAGGATTGGCTCCCAAATGCTCCACATCCAGGTTCTCTTCCATTTTCTGCCTGTACTCAAGAACCTGCTACATCAGCCAGCTGGATCATGGTCCCTACTTCCATTTCCCTCATCAGATTCCTGTTCTTTGACCCCTGACTTTACATACACCAGAATTTCTGTCTCCATCTTCTCTAAAATCACACTTTTAGGTGAAGATTAGTTATCTCAAATTTAATCTTTCCTAATCCAGCTTTCTCCTTGCTACATTTTATTTAAGATTTTCCTACAAGGAAAGTTACAGAGGAGATCAGCTCCAAGTCCACAACTCCACTTTGCAGTCTCACTCATCTGAGTGTGGATCCCAGGGGTTTTCCAGCATCCCCTGATCCTGGAATGACGCACACCAAGAGCTGCCCAGGGATGGCCCAGGGCATTACCAATGGGAGCAGATCCAGGAGCTGTGGCACAACACACCTGCCCAGGCCAGGAATGGAAGAATTAAGGAGCTGGAGCATGTGCATGACAAGATGAATCTTCAAAAAGATAATTGACACAGGTACAAAACTAGGAAATATATCAACAACTGTTTGCAAAAGTTTGTAATTCATATCATGTTGGGCCCAGCAGGGAGCAAGATGTACTTTCTAACAAAAATAAGCCTTCAACCCCAAAATATTTCAAACAGATTTGAAGCCATTACTCCAAAACACAGGACTCACCTGTTTATTCAAAAGAAAAGCTTCATGTTTTACCATGTGCAAAATAATATTTGTTTTCCAGTTTTCCCTGCCCCCTCAGAGGTACGTGGGTCCCTGTATAAGAACCATGTGGAACAGAAAGAATTTTAAATTTGTCCCAATATGTCCTATTAACAAGTCAGGTCACTATCAACCTTATAGTAAAATATAGTTCAAGAGTGCTTTAAAATAAGTAAAAAAGGCAATACAAAGGAAACCTGGCACAATGTTCTTTGCAAAAAATCCCAACACTAAAAGACCTGTACAGAAACAGCTCCATGGCAATAGCCTAAACCCCAGGACTTTCCAGGACGTGCAGATCCCCAAGGGGTAGGAGCAGAAAGCTACAAAAGCATTGGAATGACTGTGCATGGAAATGAGGCACACAGTGCAATGGCTCAGCAGTGCTCAGCTGCAGAATGTTGGAAAAGGTGGGCACCCTTGGAAGCAGCTCCTTGAAAGCCCAGCATGGCCACACCAGGACTGAAGTAACAACAGGAAAACAGAGATGGGCACAGCAAGGAGGGTTTTGGACTCTCTGTAAGGAAGGCAGCCCAACAATAGAAGGAGGATCACTACATTTCTCATTCCTTTCTCCCTTTCTGAATGTTCTCTGCATTCTGTCAAATGCAGACTCCCTCCTTCTCCCAATTTAGTAGAAGCTACTATGATTTATTCTTATGAAAGACAACATTTTCTTCCAGTCTAAAACTAACCCAACTCTGGTTAGTCTCCACCTGATCAGGCACAACATTTTAAAATGCACATACCAATGTAAATAATTTCACAAACCTTCCTGAATGCTGAAAAAGGGGTACCTCTTATAATACAGCCAAACAAGCACTTTCCATGTTCCTCTTTCACCTCCCAATAAAAACCATGAGGTGTTACGTGTATGACTCAGAGACATAACCCAGGACAAAGAACCCTGACCACTGGTTTATTGATTAACTGAACAGGAGAAGGAGATTTCACATTTATCTCCCTTCATATGCAATGAGAGAGATAAATTCTACACTTATCCCCTATAATTCTGTTGCAGTCAGACAATACCTTATTTGATCCCATTGCAAAATTATTTTTAAGGATTGCTTATGTTCCAGTTTTTGTTCTCTTATGATCAGCTGTATGTGCAACAAAACAAATATTGCACAAACTACTTTTCTCCAGCAGCTTGTACTGAAAAATACAATTCTGTTCCAGTAGATGTTGTTAGCACTTTGATAACAACTGTGTAATAAGAATGTTAAGCACAAATGAACCATGTCACATTAAAAAGCAAAGCTTTCAACACATTTTTCGAGGGTCAAAAAAGTAATCACTTGCAACAAATTACTACTTTCAAAGACCAGATTTATCTTGTTTACCAAGGAGAAGTTAGGTAAAATGAAAACAAAATCCTGACCTCCAAGTAGCTCTGTAGTTGTAATTTTTTCAGTTTTGGAGGAGGAAAACCCCTCCTTAAACCATAAAGAGAACATGCTCAAGGGATAATTTTGGTAGTTTTAGCAGCTACTCTCCCTCCTGCCTTAATCCCACCTAACTCAGGAGTTATTCTCCATCCTCCAAGGTTTGCTGTGCTCCCCACTGCACCCTCAGCTTAGACGGAAATTAGCAGACTGCTTCCACTCCAATTCCAATGTACAAGCTTTGCAAGTCCTGCAGCTATTTTCCACTTCTTAACCCTTATTTAAATATACTTAGGCATAACATTACTTAAGACTTCTAGAACTTTACATCGATGCTGTAAAATGTTCCACCCTGGCATCTTTTCAAAGGACTTGATGAGAAGCAAACCAACATAAGTTCAGAATTTTCTTTTTCAGAGCAAGAGGGAAGAAGAAATAAACTACAAATGGACCAGCCCCAAGGATCAGTAACAGCTCAGCTATTATAAAAACCAGGCATGATTTGCACAACTACAGCTAATCTATACCAGTGTTAATCACACTCGATGATTAAGACATCCAGACCTTTTTACGTGAGACAATCATTTTTTCAAACATTTTTGATTATTTCAAATCATTAGCATGTTGATTTAAGTTGTTTCTAGAAGCAAGAAACACAATCAAGTAGCTTGTCTCCTCCCCAAGCCCCCACCTACATCCAAAACTGATTCATAACTGGAATCTATTGACCTGCCTCACAATGAAACACCAGTTAGAAGTTGCCACACCCTTTAAAAAAGATGTGTGCTTGAGCTCAGACTTTCTCAATTATTGTGTATTTAAGTAATAAATTGCATTCAATGATCACAAATGGAAATTCACTGGTATATTTGTCCCTGTACAAGACTCTTAACAGCTACTAAGTTTGTCAGGACACTGTCAAGAATCTATTCCTCCACTGCACACGTGATCAACTTTGATGTAACAATTCTAATGGTGACAGCAGTAAGAGAAGTACTCACGTTGTTGGTTTCTTTTGTCACTGGCATTTTTCAGAGGAAGGCACACGGGACAGTCGTGCCGAGTACAATTCTTCCAGTGGGAGATGATTTGTCTCGAAGATGCACAATGAGCAACTGCAGCAAGGAAATGCAAGAATTAAGAGTCACTCCTTGGTTAATTGGTTTGGAATTATTTCATTTTCTAGAGTAACTCTATTCTTTCTCCTTCACAAGCAATACTAAAACCGCAAACCAGTAAATTTTTTTGTGATCCACCAGCAAATTAAGTAAACTAGACCTAAAATTTAAGACAAATGGTGGACACTATATCCTCCTTACACAACAGAGATGAAAAGGAAGATTGCAAGGCTACACTGCTACCATCCCACTTCCAAATATTGTACATATAACTAAATACAATTGAAATGATGTGATCCAAGTGCAAAGGAAGGAAATTAGTACTGAAATTTAAGACAAAGACATGGTGGATATCACACTGAATACAATACAGGAGATGAAGAAGATGCTTCCAAGGCTACCCTGGTACCATCCCCTCTTGAGGAGGGCAAATGCTGCATTCTGTTTTCTAAACTGAGATGAGAGCTGCGAGCAGTTTAACCACGGAGCCAGAGCTGCCACTCCCTTGTGCCAGGCACAGGGGACCCTGTGGCCGAGAAGAGCGAGGCAGGGGCCAGGGGGAGCAGAGAGGGCTCACCTTGGCAGGCCTTGCCAGCCTGGCAGTGCGTCATGTGGTTGAGGACGTTCTTCATGGTGCGGCAGTGCGGCAGCGCGCAGGCGCGCACCTCGCCGTTGGCCTGCTCGCGCCGCTGACACTTGTGGGCGTGGAGCAGCAAGACCAGCTGCTGCTGGATCAGCTTGCGCTTCTCGGGGTCTGCGGTGGGCCCGGTGGCCATGGCCTGCGTCGGGACGATTCCCACTTGCTGGACTTGGGTTTGCATCTGGGACTGAGAGAAAAACGGAGAGTTCAGCGTTGTGCCTGCGAGCCGCAGGTCTGAGCTTCACCTTGTACAAGGATTTGAGTCTCACAAAGCTGCTCACTGAGCTACAAGGGTTATTGCACCACTCTCTGTAGGGTTCTCAAACATCTCGAATGGTGAAACAACATCAGTGTATTGAGAGGTTCCTCTGTTAAAACACTTACACAAACAAGAGTTTAAATAGCGAGCCACTCAAAATACTGTTTATTAGAGAGAC
This sequence comes from Polioptila caerulea, assembly GCA_013397295.1. Taxonomy (NCBI): domain Eukaryota; kingdom Metazoa; phylum Chordata; class Aves; order Passeriformes; family Certhiidae; genus Polioptila; species Polioptila caerulea. The sequence continues at coordinate 50,604 of VYXF01002409.1, forward strand.
CATAATTCCAACAGCAATGAGCTCTTCTCACACTCAGAGGTGGATTTCTTAAAGGTCCCTTCCAACCCACACCATTCTATGATTCTATGAATTCAAGTATGTTGTATTGTATTTTCATATTATAGATTTTATACACATCAATCCTAGTTCCTTGTCCCTAAAAAAAAGAGAAGTCCAATGGGAGAAGACAGTCAAAACTCTATGACTGTGTCCAAATATGACAGCAAAAGGCAGAGCTGATTTTCCAAGCCTTAGTTAGTCCTTTTTCTCTCCAAGTGATATTCCTTCCACAGAGAAAATTCCCACAGCAAGCTGTATATTGTTTTCTCCCAGTAAGGGCCACCTAAATCTGGGCTGCATTATGGCTACTGAAGAGGCACTGGGTTCCATCAGCTTTAAAATCCAATGTTTTACTTCCAGCATCCATTCTTTATGGGCACACTTCTCCACCAAGGCCTGAGCTCTGCTTGACAGCGGCAAACTCACAGAGATCTTCAGTCTAAGGTACAGCTCCTCGTAACAGTGCAGAGGAGAAACAGCCTCTTTACATGTCAATTATTCAGCACAGATTAGGCAGCTTTTTTACCTTCCTGGACAAAAGTAGAAACTTGACTTTCAAAATTAAACATTACCACAGCCTGCAATGACTCCTCTAGCAGGAATAGATACGGGACTGTAAAAGTGCTGAAATCCCTGTGATTTGCAGTCTGAATTAATCTTAAGGACAAACAAGCAACTGTCCCAAGAATCATTTTGATTATGTACTCTGAAAACAGTTACCACAGGAAAGCCCACCAAATTCTTATCTACCTAAGGAAAACCAGGCACAAAAAACACTTTTATATAGAATATAGGAACACAGGTAACAGAGGAAGTAGTTCAGTGCTGCCTGCTGAACTACTACCCACAGCCTGTGAACCACATTAAAGAAAATCACTTTTAAGTGTCAGCATATACCATTTGTAGCCCACTCTACTTCTCACCTTTGAGAAGGATTCCCCAGGAAATTCCATAGCCTACAAAATCCTAATTTTCTTAGACCAACAAGAAGCTGCCTGCACAAGTTCTTCCTACTCCAGCAGCAAGCTTTGTCCCTGCACATCAGGTTTTGGAGCTTGCTTTTCTTCTGGGGAACGAAGCACACAAGATCAAGTAGAAAACACTATGTCTGGTATTTAATGGAGGAAGTGGGGACTCTGCCACTTGATAATGATTATAGTAAGTCCTAGACAAAGAGGAATTGCTGAATCTGTTTGTCTTGGGCTTTCAAGAGAAAGAACAATAAAAGGAATAAGGGGGTGAATGAAGGAAACCCATGAACATCTGCTCCCACTGCATGCAGCTGAAATTCAGTCTTCCATTTCTCCTGTGAACAACCACAGAGCAGAGAGGTTTAGCTGAAACAATTCTTGGGTCACAAATAGGAAACAATTAGTTCAGCTAATCTGCAGAAAAACACAGGGATCATGCCAAAGAAAATCTTGTTGGAAGCGATGCTTTCATCCCAGTCAAAGAATTGTTTCCCAAGCCAAGTCCTCCTTTTGTTACTACCCTTCCAGTTAACAGACACAACTGCAGCTGTATCAGCACAGATGCCCTGACTCAGAAGGGTTTCTTGAAGACTGAGTAACAAAAAAGCAGAATTGCAGAGTATCAGTGGTTTGAAGAACAAAGCAGTCTCAGTCCAGATCAGTGTGTCTGCAGGTAGGCACAAAATCCCTTCAGAATATAAAGCTTCTTGTTGCTTCACCTGTCTGACTGACAGTGTTCTTGCTGAAGCAGGAAGTTCAGCCACTTCTGGACCCACAATTAAAATAAATCATTCAACAGTCAGAAAAACAAGGCAAAAAGATATTTTCGTTTCTCTTGCTACTTGCTCCACCATCCACAGAGTAAATGGATCAGGGGTTGGAAATCTGCTAAAACCTCTGACAGAGATGGGAATGTCAACAATCAGTTTTCTAGAAACTGAGTTATACACACATCTGTAGGGTAAGGCAGCTATTATCCTTTAAATAAAGGAAATTCATTCACAGAGGAAGATGGTTCTGCCCTGGCCCTATCCTCAAGGGTAAAAGCTTCCTGCATGCCTGGGCAGCACAGATGCACAAGTATCTTGTTGTCGTGGACTTGGATGGACTCAAAGTTCCCTGGCGGTTTTACTTTTCTGAGGTGACCAGGAATTCTCAATGTTTTTATGGATTTATATTCAAAAACACTCAACATTGTCAAGATGGAACACTATGTACCTTTTCTTATAAAAGCAGGCAGCAATCTCAGCAGTAGTGGCAATCTTACAGCAGGTAAACAACGCAATACAGAACTCTGCCTCAGCTCTGCTTTACAGAGCATTAGGGTTTTAAAATACTCTTCTTCTGTAATTTCTGCTTATTCCCATTTTTTTTTTCTTTCTCCCTGATAGAAGAATGTGACTTTCTCTGTATGAGGACAAATCCTGCATTTAAAAAATGCCTTTTAGTTCTATAAGAGAGGTTTGTAATCAACAGCAGATCTTAGTGAGGTTATTAAGAATCCACTTCCACAAATCCCACACATGGGTACATTAAGGTGAAACGCTCCCAAACTTCTCCAGTTCCCTTCCAACCACAGGCTTAAAGTGTGATCCTGAGGGTCCCTTCCAGAGAAGGAATAGCAGGCACAAAGTGGATACACACATGAACTGTAAATCTCAAAGAACTTCTAATTAGCAACATTTCTATCTGAATGAAGTGTTCATAGTGTGACCAACTCCATTAATGAGTATCCTAATAAAGTTCCAGTAAGATTCAAAAAAGTCCTTCCTGCCCACAGGATTTGCAGGAATGCTCTAGTAAGAGCTGAACCGGCTGTGAACAGCCCAGGGAGCATCACTCTGCCCCAAAGCTGAAGGAGAGCTGAAGCAGCAGCTATTGGGTGGCATCAAGGCCAAAGGCATTCCCCAGTGCAGTCACTCGACGACCAGAGCTTCGCTGGCATAGGGACACAGAACCAGTTTACACCTCTTGCAATTCATGTGGATGCTGGTTTCCCTGTTTCTACCAGTTACTCTCAACAGGCATGGAATGAGCAGCCTGGTCCTGTCCAAACAGGAAGGATCCTTCTGACACCAGGAACACTGGGGTCTGCTATGGCCCCAGAGGCTGGAGGCTTACACATGCACAGATGGGCTGAGATGAGCACCACCAGCACAAGCACTTGCATTTGTGCCCCAAAACCCTGCAGTGCTGCGTTCCCTCACCTAAGGAGCAGGAGCAATCAGAATCTGAGTCTGAATGGCAGGCAGAAGACTCCACAGGAGAGGAAAAGAGGTTTCCTGAAGAGGACATGGCCTCAGAAGGCCATCCTGCTGTCTGCAGGGAGACAAGTGATGTCAGCCTATAGCACCAACCTGAGCGTTGGCAGTGCTCTAGGAAACGATGAGAGACTGGAAGATACTCAGCTGCTGAGCACAAAACCAACATAATCACAGAACCACTGAGGTTAGAAGAGCCCTCTGAGATCACCAACTCCAACCTGTGCCTGATCCCCACCTTGTCCCCAGTCCAGAGCATGGAGTGTCACATCCAGGCTTTCCTTGAACACCTCCAGGGATGGGGACTACAACACCCACCTGGGCAGTCCCTTCCAATGCCTGACAACTCTTTCTGGGAAGAAATCCTTCCTGATGTCCAACCTGAACCTCCCCTGGAACAGCTTGAGGCTGTGGTCTTGACATGAAGAATGTGTTTAGAGCTCAAGATTTACTTCAGAACTTTGGCACTGACATGGATAAAGGCCAAGTTTTCATGTCAAGGGTAAACAGGAATATTTTACACTTCCCACTTCCACCCCTGAGGGTGGTGAATGAACCTGCAAGCCCACAACAACCTCAAAGGTGAGAAGGCTCCTATGGTCAGGCCACAGAAAGAACCTGAATAGTTGGTCAGTGCACTTAGTTTTTAATTGCTAAAGGAATTTTGCCTTTAAACCAGCAAAGGTCTCAATTCTATGCCATTGAGTCTGCTACACATCAAGGCTGGATCAGCTTCTTTCTAAACAATACACTTGTGGAGTTTTATGTCCTGATCTTTCTGATTTGCAGGACCAGCAAATGCCAAGAAATGTACACTGAAGTGTTTCAAAGTAGAAAAAAGGGACAAAATACAGGAAGGTGCAGACAGATTCCAGCTCTCACACATAGGAAATTACCTGAGCAAAATATTGAGGGGTTATACACCCTACATAAACCTCAGTATTTTAGTGGGGGACAAAACAGCCTGAGGAATGAGGAACATTAAAAATCACAGATAGCAAATCCTGAATAGAAAAAAGGATAAAGCACAAATGAGAAGTTTGGAAGGGAAGGAAAGCCTTGCTGGCTTTCCAGAGTGCTGGCTATGGAGCACCTCAGCTGCTGGAATAGAGCAGGATACAACAATGGAGACTCACCACCACTTATATTTGCATGTGGGGGAGGGGAGAGTGGAACATGGGCCAGAGCACTGGGAAAAGATTAATTCCTCTTTGACAGCTTTTGCCAGCCTGGCACTGTATTTACAGATGATGCAAAAGCTAAAATATTCCAGCATTCAAAGCAATCCACGTCCCCAGGATGAACTCCTGCACTAAGGCAAGGCAGAGATGCTCTGCTCCCAACAAAACAACATCCTTTCCCTGGCACTGAACACTATCTGTTGGATTTGTTTCCAGGTTATTAAGATCTTCTCCTTTAGACCTAAGTAGAGCCTTTTCCGAGCTGTTCACTGCTGTGAATCAGGTGGGATTTTCTTGAGGAAGGGAAGGAGTGAGCTTGCCTGTGAATGAGAAACTCAATTTCAGAGTGGAGGTCAGGGCAGGCACAGGGAAGGTGGGCACAGCTGACAGCAAGCCCAGCAGAGACTGGGAGAATGCTGAAGAGAGCAGCAAGCAGACACTCAGCGTGCTGCCAGTGCAACAGCCACAGACCTTTCCACAGGGATAGAGGAGAGTGGCTGTGCTGCAAGAGAGGAAAAATCACAGAAAGGGTCAGAACACAGTCCTTCGTCCCTGGAAGGGCACAAGAGTTAAGTAATTCTTCATAAAGCCTTTTCTCTCTGATCTCTAGAATAAAATACCAGTTGTCTATTTTAAGTAGCTACAGTTCTAGTTGCTCTAATTAAACCTGGCCTCCCAGTTTAAAAGCTTTCTTCCTCTCCCTCAGAGGTCTGCAGCAAGGCACACCTGAGACATCCTTACCCCCCAGTCACTTTTTCCAACTTATGATCAAAATCTGTTATTACAGAAATCCATAGGACATAAAAAGAAACAAAGAAGAACACAACAGAGAGATCCTGACGCAGTTTAGCAAGAGATGAGGAGGAAAAAAGCACAGGAGAAGATGTGCTGCTCCAATTCTAAGTCAAGAATTGAAGAAAAACTATTTCCTTCGCTTCCAAAAAGCAATATTCTCTCAACTCCATCTGCTGGTCATAGGGATAACTGTGAAACCATACTGGTGTCTGGAAGCCAAACTTCCCCCATTGTGCTCCTAACCCATGCAGAAATACCAGATTTACTGGTATGTCCACAAAGGAACCATCCACCACCACCCTTGGAACAAGCAGCACTGCAAGGAGTGCAAAGCTTCGGCGAGCTGGATGGAAAAGCCTCACGGGGCTCCCTCCCTCAGCAGCTCCTCCCGGAGCCTGCGCACTCCAAAACCAGAGGCTGCTGGATCCCAAGCTGGCTGCTGGCTCCCAAGCTGGCTGCTGGCTCCCAGACTGGCTGCACAACATGCTAAGAGCCCGAGAGCAGAGTGTGGCTTGCTTCCACAGCCCAGGGATTGTGCATGATCTCACCTCAGCACAGCACTGCCAGTCCTGCAGCAGAACCATTTCAGCAGCACTGAAGCTCAGTAATGTGTCACCAAAACTTCCAACATCAAAAGCAATATTTTTCTTTCAGAAACAAGCCCTTCACTCAAGTTTTCAAGCTGCCCATTCTGTAAAGGGAACTGATTCTGTAGTAGCCCCACAAAGCAAGAGCTAACATGCTGTTTGGATCACCATTAAAACAAAACAAACAAACAAAATCAATCCATCCTGCTGGCACTGAAAATTAACACCTTAATGCTGACCTCTTAATCATTTTAATACCATAAGGTTTGTTCTTCTTTTCTAATTAAAGAGATTAATCCAAACGTGCTTCTCAGGATGCAGCATAAGGTCATGCCTGGAACAAGGGCTGCAGAGAAGAGACCCACTTTACTGGGCAGCTGGGGGGGACGGGAGAGTGCTGCTCTTAGGAGAGTGAATTTGGATCACAAATCCAAATCCACAGCTGCAGCACATTTGTCTTGGCTGCCAGGGTTATGCCTGGCAGTGGGAAAAGTACTGGTTGCTGTTGGGGACAGGGGTGTCACACAGTAATGCTTAGAATAACATGGGTTAAGAATTTACTCATCTTTTACTTTTGCAGCACATATATAAGGTCTAAGGCTAAAGACTGAAAGGAGAATTTAAAAACATTTTGGGTTTCAGGACTTAGGGACACTTAGACAATAGCTACACCTTTCTGCTTCCTCTTCTCTTGTGTAAATACCCCTTGTGGTAACCACAGTGTTCAGAGCCATGCTGCAATCTGGTTTCCTGCCTCAGACAGGCCACAAACTACCAGTGTTTTCATTCACATGCATTTGTCTCTCACATGGAATAGTACTTTGGGGGCCCTTTAAGATAAGGATGGTAGAGAGGGCTGGTTTAGCAAGATATGTGGTTACACTCATCCCACAAAGGACCCTGAATGGGATTTTTGAGGTTTTTTTTAAATATGCAGTTGTCTTTCACTTGCTGTAGTGGATGGAGTCTGAACTGATACTCCACAGGTTCATTTGGGATCCATGTTAACAGAACACAACACCCTTTTCCACATGACTGCTGCCTCCCTCAGAGAACAGGACAGGCCAAGCACATTAAATAAACCATCATCTCCAGGGACCTAAAGCATCCCAGGACACAGAAATGGCAGCAGGATTGCAGCAAGAATGCACAGCAGGATTGCTCAAACACTGCAGCTCTGCTCTGGGGACCTGCCTCTGTCACGAGCTGCTTTTCACAAGAGCCATTTGGGTCACATTTTGGTTGCCCAGTGTGAGTGACAGATGTCACTTGGATGTGTGTTTCTGTAACTCATGGAACTGCTGTGGATGTTATTTTACCCTTAGGTAATGCCTTAACAGATGAAATAAGGTTTAGCAAGCCAGAGCCTACAGACCTCAAGTTCTGAGTCAGCAGATTCTGCCAGTCTTACTCTCCTTGTGCCTCTGTGCTTAAAACTGGGGCAACACCTCTTTATCTCAGAGAGGTGCTGTGAAAATGAACTAATCCAAAGTATATGCCTGCTCCAGTGCCACAGGAAAGAGCATTTGGAAATGACCAAGTGAGATATATTACAACACACAGCCAGCAATGCCCACAGCTACACACCGAGCTGCAAAAATAGAACTAAATGTTGACTGTGTGCTCTTTCCAGGGGCTCTGTTCATATTGTTCACTGAATAAAGCAAAGTCCCTGTGGAAGGAATAACATATGGCCATGGATGTGCTATTACCAAATAATTACACTGCCTTACCCACTGCTGCCAAATAAAGGTTAAATTCTAACAAGTGTGACATTTCTTTTTAAGTTCTTGACTTTGCAATAAAAAATGTTTAGATGGAAATTCAGTTTTTGAAGTTACAGCCCCGCCAGGATCACCATGCCTCTAACCCCCACGTGAGCTGAGACCTTTGGGCTCCACAGTACCAATGTCTGCTGGCTGAAATGCCCATTACTCTCTGTGTTGGTGTGAGGGAAAATAAGATACATTGGATGTGCAAAGCTTTTGACACCTGAGAAACAAAGACAGACAGTTCTGATTGTTCTCTCAGTTGGTATTTTTGACATTTTAAAACTGCAATTGATACTACTGGGAAAGTTTCTGTTACTTTCCTCTTTCTCTTAGACAAGACGGGAGAAAGAAAATAGATTTTGATTTTATTTTTCTCCCATTGCCTGACAAGCCTTGATGGCAAATGCATTTTTTATTCCACCTGAATATTGACCATTACATACTATACTAGTAAGTGAGTGTATTAAGATCTAGACTTCCCCAAACCTGACTTTTAAATGAGCACAAAAATAGGCTTCAAGATCACCTAGTCCCTGAGATGAATACAGTATTTTGGGGAGACCTGCAGGTTCTCTGCAGCATCAGGACAGTAACTCACTTGCTTTACACCTGATCCAAACACTTAATAAACACAATTAGAGTAGTCATGCAGCAAATTGTCTTTTACAATCTTCTGCATGAGTGCAAGTGGTGTTCTCAACATGGTCCTAATCCAGTCAGAAGCTTCTTTCCATAATCATAAACAGTAAATGACAGATGCTATTAAAGAAAGATTTCAGAGTGTAACTAGAGGGAAATTAGGAAGTGATTCTCTAAAATCAGGAGAAAAGAGGAAGTTCATTGCATCCTCTTGCCTCTCATACAGAACCAATTAGTGACAAGCAGGTAGCAGACACAGTGATGGAAGAGCAAGCATTGGTTGTGCCAAAAAATAGCTTTTTTTGATTTAAATTAAAAAATAAGCAATTTGCATCTTATGGAAGGTCTTACAAGTTTCTATAGAAACTGCTATTATGTATAAGAATATAAAATGCAACAAGTTGGAGTTTCCATAGAAACAACACAAGCAGTTTGATTAATACGCAACATCATGAGACAACCAAGAATATTTAATTTAACTTTGTAAAGAGAACTCTGGTAAACATCATACTATAAACTTGTAAGGTATCCTAATAAGAACTGTTCTTGCAAGCTTGTGACATGCAAGTCATGCACAGCATAAAGTGAGAAGCATCTGGGGTGCTCACCACATCAGTTTCAAAGGATATGAGGTGCTATTTAGTTTCAGGAAGGTGGTGATGTACCCAACACATTCCAATTGACACACAGAACTTGAAAAAGACGTTTTTATCTGGTTTGAAACTAAATATACCAGCCAAAATGAAAGGATGCAATGCAGTTTTTATAATTGTGATTCTTGAGAAAGTATAACCACTGCATGAAAATGTGTACAAGTTTTATATACACACTGCAGAGTGCAGGTGAGGAACCACGGGACAACTGATGCTGGATCACCCAAGAATTCAGAAAGCATGAGGAAGGGGTAAAGAATGCTGGGAGCAGGTCCAACTCACCATGTTTGGCACACTGGTGACGGGAGTACTCTTGATGTCGGCAGGGAAGGGAGACAGACTGTTGGCCATGCCTGGCTTGTTCGGCAACTGAGGATTCACTCCTGCAGCTCCCATCTGCTGCCCTCCAGTTTGACTGAAAGGCTGCCCAAAGGGAGTAGTGTTACCTGTCATTCCCAGCTGGAAAAGAATGAATGAATGGAATTATTAGAATTCTCGTGATTCCAAAGGGAGATTAAAAAAACCCAAAACAAACACACGTCAAATATCCATTTTTACATTCACAGAGCAAATTCCAGTTTAAGTTTCTCAATATTAAATTCACACTATTTCTCAGTATTTAATTCACAATTTCACAACTTTTACCAAGTCAAATATATCCTAAAAACGTTTTACAAATATATACTGCTGTGTGGGGCTGCAGTCTTGCAATTCAACTTATAAAACTAAAGAAAAACACAAGATCATCCTTCCCAATCCACACTGACAGAAATTACTTTCTCCAAAACTACAGGAACTTTGGAAGACCATACAAACTTCAAATTCTGTGATACTTTGAGCATTCTGAGCACAAAGCATGACTTTGTACACAGACAGATGGGAAGGGAGGGGAATATACAGAGGCATCGAGCAAATGGTTATCAACTTATGTTTTGGTACTTGAGGAGAAGTGTCTGAGCAAAAAGATGTCTAAGACTGACAGCCTTGACAAATTACACCCTGAGAACTCCCCAAGACTAGAAAACAGAAACACAACCCCCCTGAATGACTGGAGAGAACACTGTACACACAGAGAGCCACTTGGCCTGCAGGAGTCTTCCCCCATGGTGAAATCTCCTCTACTGGAACCACAGAATCACTGAGGTTTGGAAAAGACCTCCAAGACCATCAAGTCCAACCTAGGACCCATCACACCAGCCCAGAGCCCTGAGTGCCATGTCCAGGCTTTCCTTGGACTCCTCCAGGGGTGGGGATTCCATCACCTCCCAGGACAGCCCCTTCCAATGCCTGACCACCCTTTCTGGGAAGAAATTCCTCCTGATGCTCAACCTGAACCTCCCCCAGCCCAGCTTGAGGCTGTTACCTCTCATCCTGTCCCTTGTTCTGAGGGAGAAGAGCCCAACAGCCCCCTGTGTCCACCCTCCTGCCAGGGAGTTGCAGAGAGTGAGAAGGTCCCCCCTGAGCCTTCTCTTCTCCAGGCTGAGCCCCCTCAGCTCCCTCAGCCCCTCCCATAAGACCTACTCAACAGATCACATTTGTTCACCCCCCTGCCTCACACTGGGAGGATTTCTAGGTGACTTTATGACCAGGTCCTCAATATGAATCCAACTGCTGAAAAAGTCTTTATTTGAAATAGTAAATCCTCTTTTCCTCTTCCCTCTACCTCTCCAGCCTTTCCCTCCTCAGCACAGTGGTGTTCTACGGTCCTGGTCTGTTCCCTTCCCTTCCCAGGAGAGATTCAGGAGGTCTCCTCCCATAGCTGGAAGACTGGACTGTTCACATCAGCTTATCACTGGAATGGCCTCCTAATGAGGGATTACTCAGGGGTTGATTTTTATGCTTACAGGAATTGGGCTGAACGAGCAGTTGAGGAAGCACCAGTTATGAGCAGCAAATTACACTGGGGCAGGGTCCAATAAATGCAATTTGACTGGGCCTTGTCCTCTTTGTCCCTGTACTTTGTACCCTCCTCTGGTTTCAGATAGCTGGCCCTGCCACTCTCCAAGCAGCTTTATGTTAGGAAATGCTCCCTTTGCCTGCATCCTGCCCAGTGACTGTTGCCAAATTTGGGCCTTTCTTCACTGTACAAGACGTTCCTATCTTTACACATTAAAAAAAAAATCCCAAAAGCTGTTACTTTGCAATATATGAGGTTATCAAATATGTGCTGTGTCCCAGAGTAAAGCTGAATAATTCAAATAGCAAGTAAGACAAAAAATTAGCATCTAAAGTTTAGTCCCAAGACTGCCTTTAAAGAGAAGTGGTATTAGCTACCATCACATTGCACAAATATCAAGAATTTAATTTTCTGTATTGCTGTGTTTGTTTTGCAGACTGCATGTTCAGAGAAATTAGTTTAATTATTATTTATTACACCACAGATTTTGGCAGCTTTCTCTGAAAAATTAATAGCAAAGTATTTAATAAAATTACCCACTCAACCCACTATTTCAGACAAGGTAGGAGAAAGTGTCATCTGATAACGACAGCTGTTCATTAAAGCTGTAGGGGTCTATCAGATCAACAGTGAAGAAAATTTCTGAAACTAAAAGTGAGATTCTGAGGAAGCTTAGAAAACCTTTCAGAAGCCAGAAATAGGAACATTAACTCTGGGGCTGTTATTCAGTTTCCAGATAATTCCCAACTACAAACTTTATTGTTGGAAGGACTTTGCCCTTCCAGTCTTCTTCAAACTTGCTTGGAAGTTTGGAGGAGTTTTTTTGAATGGAATAATATACAGACTTCTCTGGCAACCCCCACTCCACTTCCTGCAGAGCTTTACAGTCACCACCACCACTCGCAGAGCTGTGGGGAGCCCAAACTGGGAGACAGGAATGCTGCTCAAACAGGAACCTCTTCCCATGGCTTCCATGGGCCACTCCAGCCTGCAGGACACGGTGCAAGCAGAGCCCTCCCTGCACCTGGCAGCTCCTGGATGGAGCAGACTCAGACACCAGGGAGGAGATGGAAGAGCTCCGTGCAGGCAGTGAATGCCCAACATTGATGTGCTGAGCTCGGAAGCCTGGTGTTAAAAGCTTCTGGCAGAATCTTATACAGCTGAATTTTCAAAGGGCAGAAGAGAGATTATGTTTGGGCAGTGAGAATGCTGAGCAAATTTTACCTCAAATCTAAGTTTTTGCTCCAAAACAAGCAGAGGTGTTCTTATCTCATTACCAGGAAATATTAATGCTTTTTTATTAAATGAAGAATATTTTAAAGTAGATTCTTAGGAACAATATTAGAAATATTTTGGTCTCAAAAGACAGTTTCAAGTTTGCTAAAACTCAAAATGACTAGAACAAAAACTAGAACCTTTTGGTGCCCCAAAGCACCAAGGCTCTGCAATCTTATCAGATACCACCACATGGTTGTTTAATTTTATTTTAACATTTCCTTTTCAATAGATCTTGTTATTAGACAGATCACAACTCTGTACAACAACAAAGTAATCTTTCAAATCTTCCAAGCTGAGTGCTCATGAGGATAATTTTTCCTACTATAGGTGGTCATTAAGTAATAAATATTTGATTGAAATTTTAAGAAACACTTTGCTGTTCTTTGAAATCCAGCTGGAAGCAGAGAAGCTTTTGAAACCTTGTATTTTAGTTAACCTGCTCTCTGCCACACTGTACTGCAGTGTCCAAAGCTGTGCTTTCATAAGGGAAAGGAACCTAAAGCTAAAGCATTACACCAGCCTGTAACTTTCAAAAAATAGCATAATTTGATAACATTGATATGTTAAACATTAGACATGCTTTTTAACCTACACTTAATTTTTTGTAAATTACTGCAAATGAAACAAACTACTAAAGATTTTTTTTTTGTTTGAAGTTCACCTTTAAAAAACAGTCTGAATAAGTAGAAAAACTTTTCTTAGGTGGCAATCCCTGAAGTAAATACAGAGACAAAAATTAGGAGGGATTATCCACAAGATGAGTTTATTAAAACTGATAGATGTTTGTGATTTCAGAGGGGTTTAAGCCCAGCTTTTTGTGGGAAGAATTCAAATTAATAGGCTGCAATTTCCAGAGACTAAGAATGCACAATACAGTGTGAGACCTGCTCCAACAAACTCTTATCTATTTTTAACAGTTTCCAACCAAGGCTGGGATCAAGGAGGAGTTTCAGAGGCAGTTTTTGTACTGCTGACAAACAGCAGTAAGATCCACAGCATTCCAGAGCTGCTGCAGGTACCCTGAGGAGCAGCTGGGGATTGATTCCAAACACAGCCAGGTAGGGACTCCAGCAAAGCAAACCACTGTGAGCTCCTCCCTGGTGGGAAGGCACCAAACAGGAGGTGGAAGGAAAGGAAGAATCCGGCAGATCCCTGCGTATCACACACGGAAAGGCGCCCGAGAGGTATGAACTGCAATTCCTGGGTAATTATCTGAACACTGAGCCCAGTGACTTCAGTGCAACTTTAAACCATGGCTGACTGAAATCTCTAAAAACAGCTGGTAAATATATGTAGAAGACTGAGCCTACACATTGTAAAGATTTTATCCTGCTTGTTTATTCTGCAAATGGAAACTGGCAGCTCCAAGCAAAGGACTTGGAAAGCTCAAACACCCAACTCCTGCCTCTGCTTCCAGGTTTTTTCCAGGCAGGTAAAGAAAGGCAGACACTCAGAAGACCTTTGTTTTTATATTTCTGAAACAGAACTCTGATCCCAAAATAGGTAGCTCAGGGGAAGATTGCCAGGTAATAAAAAGTCAGCGAAGAAGAAAAACCAGCAAGAACTCTGGAGTTTACAACCTGGTAAGAATGGTCATTTTCATGGGGAACTCTGAGCTGTCACTAAGATTTGTACCTGGCTTAAAGTTTGTTAAATTCACTTTTCTAAAAAGAAAGAAAGCAAAGAGCAATCCAGTTTGAGTTGTTTCTTTTTCCATCTACATGGAGCAGGTATGGATATGCATCACAGGGCTACTCCACCTTCCATGCAGTGCATCTCCATTACACCAAAAGCTGAAAGCTTCTCTCCCTTCTCTCTGGCAGCCTGGGTTATGCTGCTCAATCCCATTTTGTTCTAAGATCATGGATATTCCCTACATGTTGCTTTTGCTTCCCTCCATCATTTCATCTCCTTTCTCTTCCTGCCACCATTTTCAGCAGCCATGTCCCCTGCACTCCATCCCATGGTGGTTCCTTTCATCCCACCTCATCCTCTGCAATTCACATCTTATGCTTCTGTTTCTGTGCTGCCATTTTGGGCAATCTTGTTACTTTTGCCCAGCTCTGTGTGGTCACAGCTGCATGAATTCTGGTGGAGTAGAGCAGACTTTCCCAAGGAAGGTGTTGTTCTGTTCCACCAGCTGCAGTGGAGGAGATAAAGGGGTGTATCCCAAGTGCAAGTTAAGGGTAGAGGTGCCTCAAGAAGGAACATGATTAATGCAGGACACCACCTTAAACACATTATTTCTACTCTAAAACAGTTCTTGGAAATATGATAATGACACTCTCCTTTAATGGAAAAGAGGCATTTAATTTAATAATTCTGCTATCCCAGGAAGACAAGTAGATTCTGTTCCCTTTTTTATCACTATGGCAACTCTCTAAGATACTGGAATCTATTACTGAGTGTGGATAGGAAATAGGGTATTTCACTTTATTCTCATAAGCCAAGGAATGCACAAACTTCCAAGCTGAAAAAACCACCCAGCACTTAAAACCTTTGTTTAGCTGCCTTGGACTACAGGAGCCACCACACTGCAGTGCTCTGAGCAGCAGCTGTGGGAGGTGCTTCTCTTGTTCCTCCAAGCAGAACAGCAATTCCATTTCCTCTAGTTCCTGGAGCTTCACAGATTTTATAGAGGAAGCCTGTGACCAAACCTGCAATCCTCACCTGAGGGTGCAACTCAGAAGTGATGTGACCCAAGTGAGAAGTTCACCAATCTAATCCTGAAGACATCTTTCGGGGCAGACTGGATCTCCACACTGTGTTGTTCCTTCTGCTTTTAAAGCTTCCTTTTTTCCCTCCCTTCTTCAGCAACACTGACACACCACAGTACTTCCCCCTTCAGCCCAGCATCAAGGAGATGGGTTATGCTCCCCCTCGCACACCAAAGGTAAATGAACTCTACCCTTCCCTCCTCCTGTAAGTTTTTATCAACTGTCCCCTGACCTCCACCACCACAGCTCTCACTGCTGCAGTCCTGGGTACTCCAGCACCACCTTCCTCCAGGGCTCCCAAGACATGCACCCAACACAATGGGCTGCAAACCCCACTCCCTGTTACAAGCACATCATTTCCTACTCCCTTTTTTAGCCTCCTCTCCAACACACTGTCAGAAACCTCACAACTGCATGCAGGTATGCTCCTTGCAATTCCTTTTCCTTTGGGAAATTCTGCTCTGTTGCCTCAGCCCACTTTTCACTCCAGGGTTTCCAAATTTAATAAAAGGTCTCTGACAGGACAGACTGAGTTCAGTCTCAATTTTCCTGTGAGAGAGAAAGCACCTGCATTTGTAGGCATGTGCCAAGGGACAGCACCCACCTCTGATAAGGCTCCTAGGTTTGTATCTTATACCACCACTACCTGCCTAAAGTTAATGCCATAATTTTTTTTTTTTTTTTAATTAACTGGTCCAGACAGATTAGTCAAAAAAACCCCAAAAGCTACCCAAATCAAAAGCCCAAAGCAACAAACTTATCTCCAAGTTAAATGTGGATTTTCATTAGATTTTGAAGCACAAACTCTGTACAAAAATGGAAGGAGGTTATTCTGGCCAAGTATTTAAAACCAAAACAATACCATAAGATTTGGACTTAACTGACAACAGAAAAAATATTGAAAGGTTGATATAAGAATCAAAGAACTCAAAGCAGCATGGGCTCAGTGGAAAATAAGCCTGGCTGAAGTAATCTGATTATGATCCAATCCTATAAACTAAAAATAGTTATCGTTAATATTCAATTCAGTATCTGCTGGGTTTTTTGACTAGAAAATAGCCTGGAAAGAAAGGAAGCAAACAAGACAAGCTTGGCCAGACTTTGAAAGCCATGAATCTGCAAAATGCTTGAAGAAGAACAAATGTGAGCTCTCAATATGCCAACAGAAGGGATGAAAAGAAGTGAATAAGGGGAAAGTGCCATCATTCTGTGTCCGGAGTGATGGGAATGCTTCTGCAATAACGACCAACATGCTGTGGTAGTTCAGGAATGACAGGTAAAAATGACAGAATCCAGAGAGGCCTCAAGTAGTGTTCAAAGGACTAATGGGCATGGCCAAAGACAGGCTAATTGCAATCTAATAGCCTAATTTATTTAGCTTACTATTTAAGCTTATTAATTTGCTTATCTTATTAAGGCAAGGACTGAAGTGATTCTAAAGTACTGATTTTGGGAATAAAAAAGGTGATAACAAATATTTTCTATTTAGCAAAGACATATCAACAAGTAGGAGCTGAAGCTCTGTAGTTTCAAAGCCAAAATTAGAAAAAAATTGAAGTGACTGAATACCACAAATCATTAAGATTATATTAATGCTTTACTTAAATAGTGTGTGCTTCTACTCATCAACAGGAGTTAGTTCACAAAAACCCTAAGGCCTCTAATCAGAGGTATCCTGTCTTTGTACCACTGTCATTTTCATATGCTTTAGTCTTTATAAAATGGAACCTTAAATTGAGAGATAATTACAAATTCTCTTCTGCTTGTCAAGAAACAACACAGAAAAATGAGAAGGAAAAATTATCTCTGGAAGCAAAAATAATCTGAGACCTTGACTAGAGTCCATTAACCAAACCCAGGGACCAAAGTCCAGGAAGGCAGAACAGAAGCCAAAAAATGAATCAAACTATTGCACCCTCCTCTGCACCCCAGAACTGGGTTACTGAGCACGGCTGAGTGCAGCTCCAGGTGATGGCTCTTGTAAAGACACGAGATCACAGACAGGGTGGACTGCAGCACAGAATTCCATCCATTCACTCAATCCTGCAGCAATTAAGTCGCCTCTTCAGACTGACATTGACTGCAGGATCACAAACCAGTTATATTGTTAGTTAGGCATCCCAGGGAAACTGCACATCTCCTCCCCCTCCCTCCGATCAATTTTTCTCTAATCACTTGGAAATCACTGGTCAATTTGACCCATTTTTCTTAATGGCCTCGCAGATAATTAAGTTCTGAAGATTGCTGAGCAGAGATGGACAGGTAGATTATGACACAGTCCTGGTTCTGGCCAGGACAGGTTTATTTTTTGCAGTAGCTGGGAGAGGGCATGTTCAGGACACAGAGGTTATTCTGTACCACCTCCCATCACTGCTGAGAGCAGGGGAAAGGGAGTCTCTTCCAGGGAGAAGGGGTGTTCTGAGCATTTTGCACGGGAATCACTCGCCTCTCGGTTTGTTTGCTTATCTCATTGCTGTTTCTTGCTCTTGTCTCAACCCGTGATCTTTGCCTTTTGTGCCTCTCTCCTCTGTGCCCACCGCAGGGGAGGGGTTCAGGGAGAGTCTCAGTGCCATCACTAAATTGGGGAATACCATTCTGAAACCACAACAGCCTTATCTGGCGTTAGCGTGAGGCTCCAAGGGCTGAGATAACAACAGATCTGCAGAACCGGGTTAGAAACAAATTCATCTGAGCATTTGCTGTATTGGGTAGGGAGACGCTGGTCGTAGTGCTGCTTTGTCTGTTCATGTGGGTGTGGTACTTAACCTGTTTCCTTAAGTGCCCATCATAGTGCTCCTTTTCGGATCAGGGAGAGCGAGCAGGATGGCTTGGTTGCTGTACTGTGGGATATCAGTTTATGACATGATAACATCGAGAGCAATGAGGGAATTTGGCAGGGGTGTTTAGTGCTGCTCTCCTGCCTTTACCTCGGCACTACCTTTGGGAATCCATTAATAATCGTACACAGTCTGTGGGAGGAACAGGAGAGAATGATTTTCCCCAGCTTTCCACCCCCATTTCCTCCTTCAGGCCTGTTAAAACAGTTTTTGAGGACTTCTAATCTCCCTCGGATGTTAAGTACGTAACCCACGTGGTGGAAGTTTGCCTGGAGTGCGCCACGCCCACAGGCCAACTCACCATCAATGATGTTAATGAAATGAGAACAGGGCTTCAGGTGACTCCTGAACTCGGGTAATACAAAGAGCATCTTTTTTCCTCCCTACCAACCTGTGTAAAGACTGACCAAGATTGTGGACAGATGAGACTGAGCAAACTAGAAAGTAAAAGTCCCATGAGGACACCAGCATGGACCAGAATCTCTGCTACTGGGAGATTGAGAGAGGACACACCACAAGGAAACCTCTGGTTTAGCCTGCATGGTCACAGAGAGGACATGAAGAAGTGGGATGAAAATCCCAGCTCTGCCCTGGCAGCATGAGCACAAGAGTTGAGGGGAAGAACAACCACCACAGGAAACTCTTCGAGGATAAATGCCCCTCCGGTTTCCTGTGGGCACATCCTCAGACAGAATGAAGGGCTGATGTTATTTCACATCCTCTTGAAGAGACCTCTGGTTCACATTTGCAAGAGAGAAACAAGTATCATGATCAGAACTAGAGGGGCCCTGCTAAAGCTTTAGTTGACACTGGCACACGACGTCCCCTGATGCCATTGAGATCTGGAGGGGCAGAATCAATCCATCTCTATTTCTGGGGTGGCAGGGGGATCCCAACAGCTGACTCTACTGAAAGCTGAAGTGAGCCTGACTGGGAATAAATGGCAAAACACACCATTGTGACCAGCCCAGAGGCTGCTGGCATCCTTGGCATGGATCACCTCAGGAGAGGGTATTTCAAGGTCCCAAAAAGGAATCATTGGGCTTTTAGAAGAGCTGCTATGGAGACAGAGAATTCAACAGCTGAATTCCTTGTCTGGTCTCTCAGAGGACCCTTCTGCTCTAAGACTGATGAGGGATGAAGAACAACAAGCACTGATCACCACCACAACAGTGCCCTGTTGGCAACACTGCCCCAGGCAGCCCTGCCATCCCTGGGAGTGCCCAGCAAGACCTGCTCACCCTCTAATAGCCCCCCATGACCGGTGTGTCAGTCCAATGGAAAGTGCAGACCGACAGTGGACTGTGGTGGCCTGAATGAAGTCACATCATGACTGAGAGCCGCTGTGCTGGGCGTGCCCCAGGGGCAGAGACACAGCTCCACGACTTGCCATGGACGGATCCAGACTGCACTGGGAAAGGGTGAGGCTCCAGAACATTTACAGCACATTGGTAACATCATTGTATGGGAGAAGAGTGCAGAGGAAGTTTTTGATATAGGGAAGAAGATAATCCCAACCCTCCAGAAGGCCTGTTTTGCCAGAAAGCAAAGTGGGATTAAAGGGTGTCACTAAAGGTTTTTGGAGGATGCACATCCCAGAGCACAGTCAGATTGTCAGCTCTATCTTGTGATGTGAAAGAAAAATTATTTCAAGTGGGGCCCTGAACAACAACAAACTTCGAACAGATCAAACAAGAGGTTGTCCTGGGCCAGTCAGGACAGGACAGGGTGTAAAAAAGCACGCTCTAGAGTCCAGGAGAATAGTCCTTCCTGACCTGCCTGGTAAAAAGTACCTGGGGAGACTTGACAATGACCCCACAGGTTCTGGAATCAGAGTTACAAAGGGTCCAAGGCCTGTTACACCCAAACTAAAAAAGAGGTCCTGGCAGCCTGTGAAGAGGTTCAAGCTGCTTCCAAAGTGACTGGCACTGAAGTACAGTTTCTCCTGGAACCATGACTACCAGTGCTGGGCTGGATGTTCAAAGGGAAAGTGCCTTTCACACATCATGCCACTTGAGCTCTGGAGGCAGTTTGAAACTAGCCAACAGCACACTAGCTCTCCTGCCCTGGAAGACATCTAGGACTGACAGAACCCACAGCCATGGACTCAACAGTCATCCTGGAGGGATAGCCATTGACTACAGAAATTATACCAGTGCTATGAGAGATGTATAAATATATATATGTATATATATAAATACAAACACAAATGTATGTACCTAGTTGGAAGGTGTAGGAATTGGATGTGGCATAGAATAAGGAGTCATGTCCTGGTTCCAACCAGGATAGTTAAATTTTTGCAGTAGCCACGCCAGGGCAGGGCCAGGATACTGAGGTTGTTCTGTACCACCTCATGCCACTGTCAAAAAAAAGGAGTCTCTTCTGGGGAGAAGGAGTTCTCCTGGCCGAGTAAGCCAGCAGGAGGGAGTGGGGGGTAGTGCTGCTCTGAGCATTTTGCATGTGATTTACTCGCCTCTCTCATATACTTTCGTTATTAATATCGTTGCTGTTCCTGTTTCTTATCTCATTGCTGTTTCCAGTAAATTGTTCTTATCTCTGCCTTTTATGCCTCCAATTCTCCTCTCCATCCCACTGCAGGGAAAGGGGAACCCAGTGGTAGTGTGGTTAGGAGACTCTCAGTGGGAGCACTAAATTGGGGAATATCACCCCTAAACCATGACAGACTCACAGAGAAGCCTCTGCCATCACCCACTGCACCCAGCAGCAGGCACACCACCCCGGGCTCGTGAGGAGCCTGACCACCACTGCCAGTGCTGCCCTGTCAGCACCTCAGAGATTATCTGAGGACACGGGAGGGAGCTGAAAGCTCCACAGGAAACAGTTTAGAAGACCCCTGTGGTGGGGGTGCTGTGAAGAACTGCAGCTTCAACAGTGGCAATGTGAGGACACACAGCCAACCTACTGGGTGTGCTACTGTGATCTTGTTCTGACAACAGAAAAACAGGAGGGCAGAACCACCTTTTATACCCCTCACCAAACTCTTCCCATATCTCTGAACCTGACAAAATAACTCCAGGAGGAAGTCACAAAGTCAGCCTTTTAGTGAGCCACCACTATCCCTGTATTATTCTGGACTTAGTCTACAGTACAAAAGCTAAAAACCAGTTTAAATCCCAGATCAATAATTTAAATTATTTCAGAGAACGGAACATGCCTGTCATAAAGATGAGAGAGAGAGTAGAGGCATCCTAGATCTGATCTGTTTTGATAAGAGGCCAGATCTTCACAAACTAACAGCCGTGTTGAAGAGTTGCATACGTGAGAGCTTGGCTGTTCAACAGTGTATAATTGCTTTAGTAAAACACATCTGCCACTCACTACTGCTTTCCTCTAAATCCCTGGATTTGCAAGAAGGACGTTCTCCCCACTTCCTCCTGCTGTATCATTGACACAACTGCGTGTGATACAAAATGCTAAAGGCTGAGGAGACAGTAACTATTTCCACCCCGCAAGAGCTGCTGCAAACTCTGATGCTGTTTTCTGAATGCCTGAGCTTTAACTTCAGGGTTCCACTTCATCAACAGCCTTAGGCTGAGAGCAACTGTTCACAAACACTCCAACCCTTACAGAGCCACAGCAACTCAACATCTCTCATGCTTCACCCAAAACCCAGTTACATCACTGAGATGTTAAGGACACTTTTCTTCTCTCTTTCTCTTGTTTTAGAAAATAGAGCAAGCTGGCATAAAATGGGAATTCTGCATTTCCCACTATGACCTACACATCCAAGCAGTATCCTTTGGGTTCAGCATGAAGAGAATGACAGGGCACAGACCCAGGACCCTGCTCCTGCCTCCAGGCAGTCGCTGTCCAAGCCACTACAGGACAGGGATGACTCAGAATTTCTGGACATGCCATCCCAAGCACCCTTTACTTCCTTCTTTTATGGGCCTCACCAAAATCAGCCACTTCATACTCCATTATTAGATTAAGCCTTTAAATCCCTTGCCATCAAATTACCACACCTACCTCAAATCTGGGCTTTCAACACACAAGTTGTTCCCTTTTTCCATCCACTGAAATGTTTTTACAAGCAGCACATCACCTTGCTTGGCTTAAATAGTTTTAACTTTCTTCCTCTGGATCTTTATTCTCTCTCAAGACAAGGAAATCAAACAGTTGGGTGTCTCAGACGTGCAGAAGTTACAAACTGAAGTCTACAAAGTACTGTGAATGAAGGAGTAAATCTGCTAGGTAATGGAAGACCTAAGAAATTCAGACTGACAGGCAATTCAGCTGCTTTTAATACTGTTAGTGACAGTGAAAGACGACAGGACTGCTTTCATAGTGCTTACTTCTGCTTCCCAGAGAGGTAACAGAGACAGGGACCTGTGCCTTGCCACCTGCATGCCTCACCAGTGGATCCCAGGTGAGCAGAACACACACGAGCTCCAGAGCTGCTATCATCTGGCATCAGCCCTCTGGAATTAATCCCTCCTTAGCCCCTGTGTGCTGCTGCCACAACTCCCAGCAGTGCTTTGCCCACAGACTCGGTACCAAAGAGCAGCTTTCCAGCAGGCAGAGACCGAGGACTTTGCTCTTTGGACCTTTATCTCCCTCTGGAATGAGGCTCAAACCTCCAGCACGAAGCAAGGTCCACCTCAACGATTACAGCTCCCAGAGAAGCACAAAAGACAGGTCCATTAGAATTCATGTTCATTTGTGAAGGGGAAAGACAGGCTTTCTTTACTACACTGGCATCATCTTGCATCTGTTTACTGACAAAAAAAATCTAAGTCTCGACTAATTGCTATTTCATCCTATAGTAATGTGTTCCAAAAGAAAGTCACCATGGTGCTTGGAATGTATATGCCAGAGGGACAGATGGAGAGGCAAGGAAAAGATTAATCATTTTATGGCAAAAAGCCAGTGGTGTTACCAAAAAAGAAAAAAAAAAGTTAATTCATTCTCAGCACAAGAATGGTGGCAGTGATGTTATCTGAGCTGAGGTGAGAGCACTCACCTAAACCAACCTGCAGATTTGGCAGTTTGACAAAACATTCAGTTAAAAATACTCACTTTTAAGTCAGTAACAAGAAAGCCTTACAATGTAATATTTCAAGAATCAGTTTTGAGAATTAAATCATGCTCTGGCTACCACTGTTCAGAGGAAGCCAAGCTCCAAGTCTCCCATCACTTTAAGCTAATTGCTATAACCAAGGCCTACCACAACAGATTCATGAAGCAATTACTGTCTTGTTCTTCAGCAGTAAATTAACTCAAATTAAAATACTCAAATGTCCAGGAATAACTGTAATTTACTTCATCCTTTATTACTAAAATTTGGTAAAACTAAAAATAAAACTTTTAAAACCCCATTAAAAAGAAGCCAGGTGTTTTATTACCACTTGTAATAAGATGGGAAATTCTCTTCCAAGCATTTCACAGATGCCAAAGAACTTCAGTAGTCCAAGGCCTTTAAAAAAAAATGAACTCATGTTTCCCCACAATTACTGAAATACAAAAGACAAAATTTCATGGGAAAATCTCTACAAATGACTGGATGTATAGAGAGCAGGTCTTAATACATTTAACTAGAAATCAACTTTTCCCAGGAAAGAAAATCAAATGATCACATGCTTACACTGCATACATGCCTGAAGAAAGGAAAGGTCTCCAAAATTCTGCACAAGCCTGAGTACAAACACAATGAAATCTACTACAATTTCTGCACTCAGCATCACTGTTGTACTTATGAATCAAAAAAAAGCTTAGAAGGTTTACTTTGTAATGAGTGTCACCTCTGCTAACAACTTCAAAGCTTTAATGGATAATTAGCCACAATTGATCAATGCCTTCCAATTGCTTCAAGAGCTTTTATAAGTGACAAGCAGAGCTAGTGGCTTTCTCCAGATAAACAAGAATTATTCTTAGTATATAAAAACAGAAACTTAATCAGAACCACAAAATTAACTGTAGATGTTTCAAAGGTTTGTTTCATCAAGAAAATCTAGTTTGGACATGAAGAATAATTCAACTTAAAAAGAATTTTGAAATACTTAAAAAGAGAATTTTGAAAGGCAGAAATTCAGTGAAGATATGCCTCAACAGATATGCAACTGTATATTCACAGGCCAGAATTTTTATGAGTTAATTCCACAAGAAGCTTCAGTGTGTACTAAAACACATTTATGGTCACACCAAAGCAGAGTTTTCTAACACAGGCTTCCAAATGAGTATCCCTGTCCTCCCCCAGTTCCTGCACTTCATCATCATTAACCTGAATTACAAAAGTTTAGGAAGTAGTGACAGGCCAGGGGCAATGTCTTCAAACTGGAAGAGGGGAAATTTACATTAAATACAAGAAAGAAACTCTTGCCTGTGAGGGTGGGCAGGGCCTGGCACAGGGTGCCCAGAGCAGCTGTGGCTGCCCCTGGATCCCTGGAGGTACCCAAGGCCAGGTTGGATGGAGTTTGGAGCAGCCTGGGACAGTGGAAGGTGTCCCTGGACATGGCAGGGGGTGGGACAACAGGAACTTTAAGGTCCCTTCCAACCCAAACCATTCCATGATTCTGTAAGTGCAGATTTTTATACTGCATTCAACCCAAAGTCTGCACTCCTTCCTTTATTTCCTGTACTGTGGATATCAGCCTTTCAGACTGTACCCAACAGGCCCCAGAAGAATTGCCAGCTGTGTCTGGAGCACCTCAGCAGTTTGGAAATGCCTAGAGCTGGCTGGAGACAGCCAGGGAAAGGGAGAGCACGTCATGCTCCAAAAATTTAGTATTATAAGGAATAAGCTGTTTTGGTAAGAGAAAACAGCAGCACTATTTAAGAGGTTCTTTCTCCATTTATCTCCCCGAAGCTGGCCAAGGATACATTATCATGCAGCCCATGGAATGTGATATTCCACACAGGTGGCAGAAAAAGCAACAGTAACTCTGAGAGGGAACAGCAACAGGAAAAGTATCTCCAAAATATCATTAAGAGATATTCTGTGTCCTTCCTTTACAGTGAATACTCCTTGACAGACATTAACCCTAAAGGAAAAGGGGAAACACTGAAGAGAGAGGTTGTGACTCTAGGAGTAACTATTCTTTTTCAATGCACCGGGGAGAAAAATCAAATAGACAAAAAAAGCCAACTCACACTACAGGTTACATTAAATACATTAAAAGAAACAAAAAGCAGTATTGCTTACACCAAAAAAGTACTTAGCACAAATATCACAGCCTGACATTAACTACAGAGAAATGTAACTATAAATTATTTACAGCGTTAAAATAATTTTTAAATAACTTTAAAAGCCAAATATATTTGTTTTGAAACACCACAGTGACTTCAAGCACTACTGTGACATTTCCAGTCCTACAAAACATGCTCTCCTTGAAGAATTAACAATATCCATTAAGCTATTGAGACAATTCTGACCAAGCTTTTAAAGAAGGCGAGATCTGATGGTTGTCCTTAAACAGGATGAAAATTGAACAGTTTAGCAAACCAGGCCTGGATACACATTCCTCCCTGACAGCAGCTGCACAGAGGATGATCCAGAAATGCTTTTTAACCCAAGATGCCTCATATCAAACTAAGGGAGCCACCGCTGTTTGTTCCAAGAGAGAAATCTCATCTTCAACTGGTGGTGTTCCAACACTTGTCCATTACCAGGGTACAAAGATCCTCCCGTCCTAAAGGCAGTTATTTAATTAAGTCAATTTGCCAAAAGCTTCAAAGGGCATTTGTTTTGTTTCCAAAACTCCCCTGACAAGCAGAGCAGCCACGCAGCCAGGACAGCATTGTGCTGCAGTCACTCGGAGAACACAAATCCTTTCGATCCAAAACAGCAGTAGAGTGCTAAAAAAAAAAAAATCTACTTACCACTCCCTCCAAAAAAATCTATTTCATTTCTTTTGGCAAGGATGGTCCCAAATTTAACGTGCTGTATTTTCATTATGATTCATTCTAAAACAAAGGCACTGTTGAACCCTTTATAGGGCACAGGACACTGTTATTTCCCAAACTGAAATAGGATTTGTACATAGATACCAAAGAACACATCCATCACTTTGGGATTTGAGCATCTTTAGAGCATGTAAGCACAGACATTTCTAGGTGCTACCTACAGATAGTTTTTGCAGCACCAAGAGTTCAAAAATCATCTCAAATTTTTATTCATCTAAATCTCAATTCAATTTGCAAAAGATTCCTGGCCTTAGAATTAAAGCCACTGCTCAGATTACACACAAACAGTTAAAACACAAGCAAGCTTAGTGTGCCACTTCAGTCACAGTAATTTCTGGAGTAAATAAAAATACTCTTTTCTGTAATAGCAAGAAGGAGGAGGATGAGGAGGAGAAACGAGCAAGTACTATTTACAGCCCATGGACATAGTTACAGCAAACTGATGTCACACACAAATGGACTTCAGCTTCCAAACAAAAACCAACTGCTATTTCCTCCAAATATTCACAAGAAGAAAGGAAAATGCCCTCATATTCTGCCATTCCTTATGCTCAGCCCTGTAGAGTAAACTAGCAAACGTGCCAGTAAGAATCCAGAATTATTTTTTGACATATGGAGGGAAAATGTGTACTGAAACACCTTTTCTAGCTTAAATCAAGGTGAAGAATAATCTGCCCACTACAAAGTAGATTTGGGCATGCTTTGTGTAGCCTCTCGTATTGAAATTTTAACCCCTATGGAAATGAGTGAATTTCAAAATTCCAAAGTGCAACTTTCCAACATAATCTTATTTTTTGCCTGATGGTTGAAGTGCCCTGTTTTCCTTCAACAAAGTATTTTCCACTTGTAGAAGCTGCAAAATGAGAATCATCTCCTTTCACTGCTTCCACCCCTGATCCCTTTCTCAGGAAGGCTGAAAGTTTATCAAACTTCATGTAATCTTCCAAGTCTCTTGCAATGCCTTTTTTCTAAAGAAACAGACCACCAGCATTTAGTTTCCAAACTTGTAACATTGCCTACTTTGACACTTTTCAGTATGTCCTTCCAATTCCAGGATTCCCAGTATAATCATAGCTCACTGTCAAGCACAAATATTAAGTTTATCTTTTAAGTAAGGACAAGCTTTGAGATCTGCTAAAAGGTCTTTTCATCAGAAAGGCTCCTGTGAAATCATATCTACATGCATGATTAGAGTCTATTAAGAAAATTACTGTGACAAAGCCATTTCCTTCTGACTGAAGGAACCAGGCATTTCGTAACTTCTACACACCAGTGTTTCAGTTGGCAGGTTTTCCTCTCTCCCAACATCTGAGTCATTTTTTACCCGGGCATTAAAAACCCCAAACTACAAACAGCAGCAGGAAGATATGTGAAAACAGTCTGAAAACTAGAAAGATGTCATCTCAGTTACATCTATCAGTAAAGATCTGGGAATTTCTGTCATTTTGACTAACCTGAAACAAGACTGTAAATCTTGCTTTTAATCAATGGCTTCCAAAGGAACTGGTGGATCTGTTAGTTTCACTCCCAAAATGTTCTTTCAGATAAACTCCTTAGAAATAAACCCCACTCTAACAACAAAAACTGAAGAATTACAAGACTCTTAACCAATATAACTGATGGTTAGTGACAAAAACCTTAATGTTTGTGGTGTAGAAGATAATGGCACAATTCTGCTCTGAAGAGATCCCATAATACCTCAATTTTGCCAGCTGGCTGATGAGCCAGTGCAAGTGCACGGGGAGGATTTTGGGTGAGAAGCAGGAGCAGAGGAATCTGAGCAGTGGTTTGTCCCCACCAAGGCTGAGTGCTCTGCTTCTTGCAACCCTGGAGCCAAACTGAACCTTGATACCTGCATGAGCCCCAGCCAAGTGCCTATCGCTGCAAAGATCTTCAATGACATTGCACAACTGCAAACAAGACTTAACTCATGTACTAGAAACAGGAAACAACTCAATTTCAGGTGCCAGCAGTAACAGTTGTGGGAAGTGAGCTTTTAAAGTCACTAAATCTCTTTGACGCATCAGCAAACTCATCTGTGGAGCACCACTTTCCATGGTCATGTTTCAAAACAAAACTGCCTTGGAGATTTTCATTTTACTACGAGTCAGTGAGTTTTGCTATTATTATTACAGAGTGTTTCTCTATTTATAGCTTTCTTCTGTTGTATTATCACAAAAACACTTATGCCTCTCCTCAGTAAAAATGCTGTTTCGGTGCTCCTTGTTCATCAGAGAATGGAGCAGCTCTGACCAAGTCTGCAATGCTATTAAGAGTCCCCTGGAACTGGGAACCAGCACTGTTTGGAATCTGACTTGGACTGGCTACTGGTGTTTGCCAGAGGCATGGTCTGCTAGGAGACAGGCAGCTTGGCAGCCGAGCACGGACAACTCCGTGGATGAGAAGCAAATTAACTGCAAGTCATGTTAAAACAATTCAGGCAGAATTCAGACAGATTGAGAGCCACCACAGAAACAAACAGCACCAGCAGTTTGCTAAAACACACAGAGCTGTAAAGGAATGAGAACATCTTCAGCTGACTTAATTCACAATCAGCAAGCGTATCTAAATCTGGTACTCAGCAAGAGCAACTGGGGGATCTGTTTAAATAAATAGTTGGCTTCATTTTTTGTCATCACAAATTTTCCTTACCACAGTTTCCTCACAACACCGTAATGTAACCACATACACTATGGAAGTCTTGCTCTTTAACACAGCTCATTATCGTATTTCATTTACTCAAGATTAATTTCCAACATCAAAACACCACTCAGTGAGCAAAACTGTGAATGTGCTTGTCCAAGGCACGTGTATTAGACAGACACCCTGCCTGGAAACAACAACAAGAGAATCCACTTCTTTTAGAGCTCAACATTAAAAAGCCCTGAGACAACAGGTTATTCTCTTGGTAGAAATTAAAAATGGTTTCACTGTTTTCTGAAGTTCACTTCTGGTAAGAGTTCCTCCTCCTCTTTAATCGGAATCTACTCTCACTGAAGCATACACTGCCATGTGGCTATTCCAACTGAAATTAAGTTCAAAATATGCACTGTCCAAACAAATTAGGCCAATACCATTTAGAGGAAAAAACTGTTCTGCACTCATAGGCAAAAATCCAGACCAGATCTAGTTTTGCACAGTTAGTGATTGTTTTGAGTCTGCTGAGGTTTTGATGTCAATCCCACTGCTGGTACCAACTTCCAGTGGGGCTTAAATACACAGAGGTAAGGAAAACTCCTTGCTTGCACGCAGCACTTGGAACTCTGCATCCAAACTCCCTGCTACCTCCTGGAATACTACACTGGAAGATCTGCCAGCCAGATCAGCTTCTCCATCAGTTTCTCCCAGTTCTATTTCACATCAATGTAAGAATTTTCCTTCAGAGTTTTCAAAACAGGTAGACTGAAGTTAGTCAAAATCTTCAATCTTCAAAAAAGGCATCCCAAAAAAACCTCAAACATAAATGCTGTAAACCTCATAACAAGGTATGAAAAAAACAATCATTTTTTTTTCATCTCTTTATAGATTCAGTCTGACCAAATGATTTAACCTTTTTGAGGCATACAGAGCCCAACAATGTTTGATTAAACTGTGCCTGCCTTTCAGAAGGAAAGCTGAACTTGGGGTAGGTTTAATGGCTCTATAAAGAAAAATATTTTCAAAGGAGCCTCCAACAAGCTGTATCTTCACTGCAGTTTAACAACAATACCTTCTGCAGGTCATCAGCCATGCACAACTCCAGTTTTTTTTCCTTAACTTTTGATGTTGGGTACCAGAATATCCTTGTTGGAGTGACAAGACTCTGAAGTTACTGAAGAAAAAGTGATTCCTTTTACAGGAGTGTATGAGGAGGCATTATAGCTTGAAAACACGTGGAAAAGAAAACACTCAGGAGTCCTCTCAACTGAATGGGACTTCACCACTTCTTAAGGGAAAGAGCAGAAGCATCAGTTTGGGGAATCACTGCCCAAAACTCCTAGCATAGGGCAAAAAGGAAGCATGAGAACCATACAAAAAAAATGGGAACTTCCCAACACTTTCTTCTAACTTTCCACAGGCTTTGACAGCTGTACTAGGACACAGGGAATGCATCTCAGCAGGAGACTCTCCAACAACTCATCGAAAGAAACACAACTTGAAGCCCTTGCCAGCCACAACAGGAAGGTTTCATCTCCTCCACCTGGAAAAGATGAGCTCCCACAGCAACAGGAGAGTGTTAGGCACCAGCATGTCTCCAATGAAGGGCTCATTCCTATGGAAGCATTGACCACCTGCTGAGCTTTGCTGCTGCTTATCACATCCAACAACCAACAAACTTTAAAAAAACACCTCTAACAAGATGCTCTAGATGGTTTGAACACCTTTTCTGGACTAAATGGATTCAACAAAAAATATGGTACAACACAAAAGGGCAATTCATTGATGCTGGAAGTGACTGTGACAAGATGATCTGTTCCTCTACTCCCAGCAAGTAATAATTGTTCAAACACAATTTCCTCTTTAAAGCTGATTTCCTAAGGAACTTCAAGCCAGTCCAATAAAAATTCTCCTTATAGTGTCATCCAAGAAAACGGGGCCACAATGCCACAATTGCAAGCAAAATTGTTACAGGAAAGGAGACAGGCAGTGAAGGGAGCAGAGATATATACAGTAGCATGGAAGAGAAAGTTCCTCAAAGGTTTCCAGGTTTTCTCAGCAAGTCAAAATCACCGATCTTTGGAAGTATCATGTGAAATCTATGAGACCTTTGCTCACATCTCCATAGATTGAGGGAATAGTTTACTTAAATCTCCCCCCGCCAATGGAAGAATAATTGTCTTGATATCAGCAACTTCTTGCCCTCTCACACTGGGAATTAGTTATTCTCCACTCCTGTTTGAATAGGTTCAGGGAAATGTTTATCCCCACCTTTGGCTCATGCAAGCACAGGAGCCTGAGCTTCATCACCCTGCTCAGTTCTGCCTTAAAACAGCAAGTCCAGAGAAAAATTAACAATTATGGCTGATAATGATCCAGATGAAATGAACCCTTGCAATTTCTAAGATTAGGCAAAGGGATCAGATTCTGGGTATTTTTCCTTCTTTTTCACTTAATAGAAAGAATGCTTACATAAACATACCACATGAAACAAAACCAGAAAAAGGAATGGATTGATTAGTCACATACTACAAAAGGATTAGAACCAACCACCACAGAAGCAAGGTCTTGCCCAACAAAACTGGTCCCAAACCATAAAGGGTCACAAGGTCCCCACACTGCAGATAAACAAACTGAATTGAGAAAAATGGGCTGCTGAGCTGTACTTGAATAAGGTTAGTCAGAGAGGCACCTCGCTTATTTTTAATGCAATTAGAAGATCTCGATTTAAAAAGTTCTTTTAGGTATTTTTTCTGCATTTGTATTTCACAGCACTTTCTTTCCCTTAGGATATTGCTACAGTCATCATCTAGAGAATTTCCTTCCAGCCTTGATACAGTTCTTCAAGCAGGATGGCAGCTACATTTTAAGCTGTTGAGTCAAGTTGGGCACGTTCACTATTAGGTAGATCAGCTGCCTCACCACTTTTATTACAGCTCTTTAAATCTTTTAAGCTGTACACAGCTTTAAGTGGTAAACACCAGGGAATCAGCAGGTGAAAAAACAAACTAACCCACATTTTCCTTCAGCAGAAAATTCAGTTTCAGAAGAACAGACAAACTCACTGAAGTATTTCTTTACTTTTCTTAAAGGCTTTCCTGAAGCATCAATAAGAAAAAGCCAACACACAATCATGGCTGATAAATAAACTGGGGGATGGGGAGAGACTGGGAAAGGATACCAATCCCCAAATGTCAACTAAAGAAAATGTCAAAAATAGAGAAAGCTGCTGCTTGGCACAAGAAAATTCAGGGAGCAAGTACCTGTTCCAAAATGGAACCACAAAATCTTTGTGTAAAACACTGAGCTCACCTGGTCTCTTTACTAGGAGAAAAGTAAGATGTATATAAAATAAAACTTTTTTAAAGAAACACAATGCTTTTAAGCTTAATCTTATTCAACAAGAAATGGGGCCCTGGAAAACACCAGTTTTCCTGTTTTACTTGGCCAAGTCTTTAAAATTATTTTAAGTGCACCTTCAAAGAAGCACCGTTTCATCATTTATGCTCTGTCATGAAACAGACCCTTCACTATTCTTTTCCAATGTATTCCTTGCTCAAACCAACTTTGCTGCTTGCTCATCTGTAAACTGAGGCAGTCTGGGTGCCTTTCTCAAGCTGGTGAATCCATTTGCAGCTGGCAACAGGCTAAGCCTGAAGTCCTTGAAATCTGGGATTTGTCTGAGATCTGGACTGTTCTTTACTAGAGATGGGTTTGTGTAAAATAAATCAAGACCTCACAGAACCTCCCCCACCTCACACAGACTCTACCAGCAAGTCCTTTGCTTGGGGGTAATTCTGCTTCATTTGGTTCACACAGAAAAATTAGTAGTTTCACATAAAACTGAGTAGTGACTAGGAAAAATCTACTCCCAAGAACTTAGGCATCTGTAAGTTCACAGAAATAAGCAAGATAAATGGAACTCCTCACTCTTCCCACAAATTTCAAAGGAAAACAGAAGAAAGATAAGCTGACTCTCTTTCAGTACAGACCAATAGGCTTCCACACGTCTCCAGCCTCTAAAACAGTTACATCAACTTTCAGGTGCTCTGACCTTCACTCTTAACACAAGCATCTCTTCCTTAAGCAGAAGCATCTCTTCACTGCAGAGAGAATGCTTTTTATGGTTTTTATTTAAAAAAAAAAATTAAAATTAACTACAGAGTACTCCACAGTGATGTGAGCACCTCTTCAGAGTACAGGATACACACTTTCATGTCAGACAATGCAATTTTTTCCATAATTACCAACACATCAACGATTTAACATTTATGTCTTAATAAACTACAGTGACAACAGCTACTGATGCATGAACAGATAAAATATGAGAGATGAAAATTGACCTTTTTCTACATATCAGAACATGGTGGGTTTGTCATCAAAATTTCATGAAGGAACTGCACCAAAGCAACCCAGACAAGAGATAAGGCACAGGGCAGGAGGAGCAGCAGTCAAAATACTGCTCTAAGCTCACACCTGGAAAACCAAGAACTAAAAAGCAGTAACTGTATCAAACAGGCAGTGTCCTGGGACAGAGGCACACACTTCCAGGTATATATTCCCTGTACTGATCCACAATGGCCACCAAATTAGGCTCTTGCCCTTCCCTTTCTCAGTTTGCATTAGCTTGGCAATCTATGTGAAATGTGATGTTTCCAGATCAGTTCCTCCATATTTAAAAAACATTTGCTGCACGGCTGCTGACAGTGGTCCTTGACAAGAGGAGCAATTGCTACACCTCTCCCTTCAGTCTCCGAGTGCTCACATTGCTTTAGAAGATGGCGTTGTCTGGCAGCTAAATTGAGATCCTGCACACGAGAAATCATCTGCTTCCTTTCTGCAGGATTATGCTACTCTTTTCTAATTCACCCTGCTAAGATACTCTCCAACTTTTAGCTTCGAGCATGTCTTTTTCAACAAGTGCTTTCATTTTTGATTACATGAGAAGTACTGCTTCAATTATCTCCCTTGCACAATATCTCTGGCGACTGAAATGTGTAACTACAGACTCAAGAAAGCACATCCTTTAGTTCTGTCCCAGGAAAGGATCTACTGTGTTTCCTAAACACCTGTAAGGAGGAAAACAAGTGCAACAAATAGAATACAGTAAATGGCATGTACATACTTTAGTAATTGCTCCTGTCTGTGCTGTGTTCAGCCCGGTGTGTCCAGCCATCTGTGGAGATACTTGGGTTAAAGTCTCTGCCAGCACACTGCCTGCATTCCCCTGCATGGCAGGGGCAGAATATTGCATTCCTGCTCCCCTTCCTCTTCCAGCTGCCCCAAGAGATCCATTCATTACCTGCCCTTGTCCTTGCTGAGGTTGATTCATTAAACTGTGACCAGAATTACTGTTGAGAAGGCTCTGGTGTGTCTGACTGAAATTAGTATTCATACATATCCCAGGTCCAGTCTGTGATGTTGCAGGGCTGCTCGTCACCATTCCCACTTGTTTTTGTGCTTGAGAGTTCAGAGTTTGGGATGCAGGTGTGGTAGGTCCAGAGGTGCTGGCTGCTTGCTTGGCCAGGCTGGGAGCAGAGGAGTCTCCTGGGTTCAGCGGGCTCTTCCCCATGGCGCCCAGATTCCCGATGTTCGCGCTGTTCGGCTGCCCTTGCACCTGACCACCAACTCCCTGCTGCACGGGGCTGCTCGAGTTCACATTGCCAATTCCTGGGTTTAAGGAAGAGCTGCTGCTTCCCCTCAAAAGTTCAGAAAGTTGTTTGTGTTTGGAAGCCGCATCTGGAACGAGGTTCCCACTGCTGTTTAAAATGCCCAACTCGCCATTGGGGATCAGCTCATCAGGAAGATCATTTTCCAAGTCAAACAAAGATCCAAAATCTACAAGTTAAAACAGAAACATGGGTGAGAAAACATGACAAACAAGGAGCTAAAATATTTGTCTTTGCTACTTTGTACCAGTGTGAACAACGACAGGCATTCAGGATGTCTTTACCCCAGACTATGTAAGTGAAGGTTCCTGAGACACGACCTCCATCCAGAGCCTTTCAATGCACAGTCATCACACACTGTGCACACACAACCATGCAGGGTACAGCACTGCTCAACAAACAGGTTTTCTGGATAGAATTTTGACAAAACAAAGCTTAAGAAAACTAGGGTGGCATGAATATAATGATCTAAGCTAACGCCTAAATCTTCCTTGTTTTGGCTAAAAGATTAAGGCAGAAATAACAACAGATTTTTTTCAGATTGTTTTACTCTCCCAAAAGAGCAATTACATCACCTTTTCCAACCTCCACTGTAATCCCGAGTCACCGCATTTCATCCAGCAATTCCACCTCAACCCTGTCATTTATGTGTGCACATGGTCAAAGAACATCTTCCAGCACTGCTTCAAAACTTCACCAAAGAACAAGGATTTCCTCAGCAGTTTGACCCCAGTCTCACATATAAAGACATTTAAGATCAGTTTCTAGTCATTGATTTGTACCATGATCTGCTACCTCAGAAGATCCCAAAAGGCATTCAGCATTTTCTCCTTGTAATGCCTCTTGAATCGAGTCACTGCTCGATTCCTGAACAACTCAAATAATTCAAATTGCTCTGTAAGTGCCCAATCCTCATTTATCATGCCCAATATTGACAGAGGTAATCTACACACTCTCCAGATGAGCAAAATAAATCAATCAAATCTTCATTAAGCCACTTGAAGGAACAGCTCTGCCTGGCTGCAACATTCAGACTAATAAAAAAGTGGTGGGGCTTTTTTTTTTTTTCCTTTAAAGGATCAACTCGAGTTCACTGAAATATTTTATTGCACATCATAAGCAGCATCTGTGTAACAAAGTTATTTTAGTATGTAACAAAAAAAACCAGAATGTTACTTCACTGTATATAGGTACCTCCAAGTGAAAGAATACATATCTGAAGACATAGGGGCAGGCACATATTTATAAACATCTAAGCACACCAGCCCCAATACTCCAGAGTAGCTGTTCAAACATGCAACACATCTTGGAAGAGTTTTCCAGTCCGAGGATGTGAACTAAAACAATCACTTCCCACTGTAACATGAATGTGTGAAAACTTTATTTTGCTCCCCAAGCCAGCCCTGACAAACCCCAGTCCTTCACACTGAGCAATAAACCACATATTTTCCAGGTTAGAGCAAAGAAGAGTTCTTTACTAAAGACGGACATTCCAAAAGTTTCATTGTTCTAAAGTTTAATTCGCTCTTCAACCACAAAAAGACCCAGACTGCAAAAATTATGTAACGTGGTACATTGAAAAGAAACAACAAACCTCAAGCAACACAAAAACTGTATCACAAAGCACAGATGCATCACCAAGCCATCTTAGTACACTTTAATATCATGCATTTCATCTGCATGTGCATTTCCCATTCAACATAACTGAAGAAAAATTAATAACAATGGTCAGACTTGCAATGTCTAGTTCATTACACACACAGGCACAGTGAACAAAGGCAAAAACATTAAATTCTGGCTCTTTTGAGGTGCTCAAAGCACCACGTCCTTCAGGGGCCCACACCCTGCCATCATCCCCTACTGGAGTCAATAATCCTTCCAGGATTGCATGATGTCAGCTGTGACAAATACACCCTGCTCAGAACAGAGCCCCTGCTCCCCTCCAAGCAGGCAAGGAACAAGTTAGCATTTCATTTAGCAAGAATCATTGAAGTATTTTTAATTTCTCTTACTTGCTGCCTTTCCTTTCAGATCTTTAGTTTATCTTTCCTGCTTGTCTTCTAGAAAAAATCCTGATGTACCTTTCACTCCATGATCACTACATCTCTCCTCCTCTTTTCCCACACAACCACTTGACACTGACCATGCTGCAGTCTGTCACTTCCTATGCATTTTGGTTCTACTTTCCCTCTTCCAAGATTTCCCTATTTCAGCCCAGAATGCCAGGAGGCTCAGGGAGGCTCTGCCACTGGTGGCTGCTGCAGCTGGAGCCTGACCAAAGCCATCAGCCCGTGCATCACCGAGGGTGGGACACGGGGCCAGGGCTGAGGCGTCGCCTTTGTCAAACTGCTCTCCCCACAGTCAAGGTTTACAGTGCTCGTTCACCCAGCTCCTGTAAATCCCACTAAAAGGTGATCTTCCAAGCTTCTGCACCACCACTGTTAATATTTCATGGACAATAGATGAGTGGGGGAGGAGACAGGGGCAGAGAAGAAGAGACAAAATGTGAAGGAGGAAGATGTTGCTGTGGCTTAAAGAGTAGTTTTTTCCAGCTGTATTTCAAAATGGGATGCTGGAGTATAAATGCTCAATTTGTTTTTTGCTTGGCTGGCTGGACTCTCTCAGTCTTGCCAGAGCCAAGAACTGGAAATGTTTTTGCAGTTTACAAAAAAAAGTGAAGAAAGCATTTGGGAATACCGCCACTTAAAACCTGAAATAATCTACCACTCCTCAGCTCCTGTAAGAAGGCCGTACATTAAGGTTAGACATGGAAAATGTACAGCTCTGCCAGCAGGAAAATAAAAAGCACGTAAACAACTTAACACAATGGTCCTGTAAAAATTCACCAAGAATTCAATTGTTCATGCAGTGATTAATCATCTTCTTTTATATTTCATCAGAGTCATGCACATTAAAAACAGCAACACAAGGCACATTTTATAACGGTTATAAAATACAACAGAAAACAAAAATCTACTTGAGCATGTCTGCAACAAATCCATAAAGATAAGAGATTGTCTTGGCAGTTATAAAAAGAATAAATGTATTTACACACGTATAAAAATCTGCCATTATAAGAACATGGCCCATTTCTACTGACAGAGAAATGAAAAGCAACTGCAGTCCCTCCATCCTCACAAGAAGAACAGAATTGATCCCATTCTCAATGCTTCAACTGGTTCTCAAAGGCAGCTACCAAGAGGCTAAAAACCGAGGGACGTCTCTGCCTTTACAAGCAGTTACCAGAAGCAATAGTCGGGGAACACCTTTGCTGAGAAGTCCCACCGAGCTTTAACCTGCTCCATTCCTCAAGCCTGCCATGCACCCAGCACACATCAGAGCAGGAAAAGGGGGCTGGATTTTAAAGGTGCACAGATTCCCTAAAGCCATAAGGCACATACCTCTACTTCAGTGCTCAGGAAGCAGCAGAGCTGACTAATTCACCTCGTCGTGTCTCGTCTCTAACGTGGCACTTCTGATCCTAAATCTCATACCTTTCATTACCTCTGTCACATAAACTCAAACGTCCTCTCAACAGCAGAGCACCGAAAAACCAGAGATTACGTTTTCTGCAAGGCATGGAAAAGCACCAGGCAAGTACCACACCCCCACTCTTTCCAAAGGGCTCCTTTTCCAATTTGAGCATTCCGCATTCTTCGAGCAGCTATTTTCACGCATAGAAGATAACCACACTTGAGACACTTTCTCTCCTAATTTCAGTCTTATGAGCTTAAATGTCACACTTTTCTGCCTTCCTGGACAACACTTTCAGCAACCAGAATTAGAAAAAAAAAAAGATGTTCTGTTTCCTTCTAGGCCTTCTCAGAAGAAAAAACTGCACTGCATCCTGAAGGCAGAACATTCTCATCTGTACAACTGCTTGTGACTGTTACCGAGAGACTTTCCTAATAAACATATTCAATCAATTAACTTGTTTCAATGTCACCGTTTTTTTCCTCCTTTAGCTCAGCCTGGAAAGGTGACAAACATCCTAAGGTGTTTCATTATGCAACTTATTATCTCAAATGTATCTCACAGCAAGGAGAAGAAGTATCAAATTCAGTTTCATTTTTTACAGAGTAACCTCTGCTTGAGACGTGACTGGGAGTTCTCCTGTCACAAACTGACTGCTCGTGGCACGCAGCAGACACTGAAGTCCAGCACACAAGCAGTATTTTCACTGTGCCCTTCTTTCATGCCAACATAGCTGTTACATTTCAGTGAGCCCAATTTTGTTTTGTAAGGCTTCTTTCAACCACGCCAGACCCCAGCAGACAAAGCCTCAACAGTTCAGAGCTCTAGCCATTCCCTAAAATTCTCTGTCAGGTAGCTCCCCTCAATAACCACACTGTGTGGCACAGTCAGCAATCACCTCGTCCATTCCAACTTCCTTTCGAGGTTTGAGGATTCTGTAATTTATTGTTTCACAAAAGACAACTATTGCATTTAATGTTTTAGAACAATTAAACAACGTGTTCATGGAAAATCTAAAATTTCCAGTAAGGAAACTTTAGATTTGTGTCTTTCCCTAACAAGACACGGAAAGCTTGGGAACTGACATCCATCTGACCTTGACTTTCAGCAGAGCAGCATCACTTCTTCCAAACACCATGTTTAACAACCAGGTTGACAATCACGGCGATGATGGACCTGGCTGGGTTAAGGAGACCCTGATGGTTGACTGGAGGGTGGTGAGAAGGAATGAGAGATCCAACATCAAGGATCTGGATGAGTCTCAACAATTTATAGCTTGAATAATATGAGATTTGAATATTTAACTAAATTTCTACCTGCCTGATAATTTAAACTACTTGCACTTGGGATGAGAAAAGAACACAGTCTGGGTCGCTCAGACTGCACTGGTCAAAACTCAAATATGTTGGTATGAAGCTCATCTTTTGGAATCCTTAAGACTTATCTCTAGAAAATTCATTGGAATCAGCATCACAGCTCTCTCTTGCTGACAGGCCTACAGTCACTCAGGTTGGAAAGGACATCAGGTCTGTCTGCAGCCCAGCCCTCCAGCTCCTCTCAGGGCACACATGCTCCAGCCCCCAGTCTCCTGAGCAGCCCTTCACTGAACTCATTCCAGCTCCTCCATGACCTTCCCAGCCACGGATAGGAGGCTAAATAGTCTGTAGCTGACTGTATTGCCTTTCAACTCTTTTTGAAAACGGGGTTAACACTTGCCTTCTCTTGCTTTCCTGTGGCTGGGATTTTAGAGACAGATCTTAATTATCTCCCCCAATCCATTTTAGTAAGACTTCAGCAATTAAGTGACTTTTCAAAACAGAAGCTTGCTACACAAACAAATCATAAAACCAGTAAAAAGAAATCAGTTCTCTCCTAACCTCTACTGCAATCTTACCTGTATTCCTGACTCAGTTCCTGACATCAGCTCCACCAGCATACACATGAGCCAGGATGGGGAAAATGCACATATCCACATCCTTTATACCACCACTAAGGTGTGATAACAATTACCACCTGATACAGGAAAAGCCACCTGTTCTGACCCTGTCCTCCTCCTCACCTCCATGAAATGAGAGTAGTATAAACTGAGATCCTTCCTTGGTCACACCAGGTTTAGTCCCCAGCCTCTTTCAGGTTTTGTATCACGATGTCATAACCTCAAGATTCTCTCTTCTGTACTTGTCCAAGTTGTCTCCACCATCTCTCTTTTGCTGTGCTCACAGTGACAACACAACCTGTGTTATAAATCTAGAAAAACCTGAGATACTGGTTTATTTCAGAAATAATTGGTGGGTTTAGGGATTATTCTACCCTTTCATAAAAATAAATCACAGATTACTTGAATGTTTACCTATCAATTACAAAGTAGTATAGGAGAACACATTAAATGGCCCTTGCACCTGGCACTAAGGTTTATATAAAGAAAAATATATGAAAAATATCCAGCTAAGAAGCTAGTCTTCAATCTCCTCCCAGAGGCAAGAGGGGAATAAAGCCAAGGCAACCCCAAAACGCATGGCAGAAGCAGCCCAGCACGAGTGCTCACTCTGGTCTGCTCTCAGAAGGATCAGATGGCAAATGAGGGATTGCCTTTGCCTCTCCCTGCCCCTCTCCAAAGCCATTCTTCCTCTTAACTGTTTCCCAAAGTATCTTCACTATTTTGACACAGTTGCCATGTCTTCTCTCGTAAGTCTAAATCCCACCCAGCAGCATCCACAAGACACGCATGGCTACTGCCCCAGTGCACGTGGCTACCAGGCCAACCCTCTTACAGACCAGAAGGCTTCAGTAAATTTATTTACCATAAGAAGAGAAACCCGGACAGAAGGAAGAGGAGGCAATCTGTGGTGGACTGGAGACACCACACTGGGAACATCAGCTTCTGATTCACAAGATCATTCTGATGAAGATGAAATACTTTAAGGTTCTTGGAGCATATTAACACTAACAGAAGCGAGACTGCCTTCTCATCCTATCACAAACACACACATTGTGCCTCTTGCCCAAATTTAACAGCTGACAGAACATTTAAGTTCAGAATGACCCTTTTAAAAGGAATCATCTGAGAGTCTGGTAATTAATAGTGGGCACTTGCTTAAGTCAGCATGAAATGCACAGTCTGTACCAAGCCAGTGTCTGCTTGTGCCTGCCTTGAGCTGGCTCCCACAGCTTTCTTTATGGCTGGGCCACCCTCACTGCCCACCTGGAAAGGGAATCAGCATGTAATGCACAAGGACACAAATTATCTTGACAAACAAACTTTAGCTGTGACACTCCTGGCCAGAGACTTCTTAGCAAATCTATTGCCAACACAGGTGGTTCAGGTTTTGAAGTGTTCAGCTCCTTATGCTCCCCACAATGACTGAGAGTGTCAGTGATGAGAACTCGAGCTCAGTTCTGCCTCAGGAGCTCCCTTCAGCTACACAAGTCCTTCTATGAAAATTCCCACCTTATCACAGCTTCTCCAACAGAACCACAGAACAGGTCTATTCTGGGAAAAGTGAAATACATAAATATGTACTTGAAGTCGTATTATGAAACAAAGAAAAAAACTTAGCAACGTTACTATGAAACAGACAAGTCTGGGGTCTCCTCTGTGATGTAGAAAAGCTGCAGAATGTACATATTACATTCTTTTTAACGCCACTTTTCCCTCCCTATTTCTGATACCAAATTGAAGGGAACTGTCTTCTGCTTGGCAACTCAAATTCAGCTGTGCAAGGACATACAATCCAAAACAAACCAAACATATATGAGGAAGCAACAGCAGACGGGCACCTAAAACGAACGATTTTTGTGTATTTATGTCTAAAAAAGTTTCCAAACATAACTGACAATACAAAAAACCCAACTCCTTGATGAATCTTTTACTTTCAAGCACTGATTTCAGTGAGGTGAGGCTGTTTTGAACCATACTCATTAACACTTTCCTTTAGGGAGTTTATGAACTTAGGAAAAAACTTCACAGCTATTCCAAACCAGACTCATACTCAGTACTTACACAACTCAAGCCACTTGGTAATTTCCCCATCTCTTTTCTCCATGAGATGACACTACACAAGAGATGACACAGAAGTGATGTCACCAGCAACACCCACTAACCCAGCTACTGAAGTACCCGTGGTGGCAAAGCTGGTCAGAGCAAGGTGACACACACAGACAGGGGCTGCACTCTGATGTCCCATTTTGCTTCTCACTCTGCAGCAGGTCTCCAGCTCTGACTCCTGTCTCTGCCGTGTCCAACTGCAGCAGGAAAATGACGTGTGCCCAGGAGATTGGGGGGAACAGTCATCCAGGGAAGAACGACTCCTTTTCCCAATGCTGTCTTCCCAAGGAAGCTTTCACAGCACTAAAGGTGACCAGCAGGGAAGCAGGGGATTATTTTACAGACTTACTGATGTATAAATAAAAACACATCTACACAGAGACTGCAAACCAAAGATACTGTATTTATCCAGTGCCATAAATAAGATCCTTATTTCTCAATGGCGGCAAATAAGAAAGCAGGAAAGGAAGAGTATTAAGAGATTTAGATTATGAGTTGTAATTATCACTAATAGAAGTTGCAGTTTTCTTTTAATTCACACTTATGATTCTGCAAAATACTTATCAGTATTTATTGAAGCATCTTTTATTAAAGAGTTTTCCAAATAAACAATTTAGGTTCTCTCTGTATCTTAGACATCTGAGAAGACAGATGGAAAACATAACATATGTTAAAAGGAAGACTTACAAAGCAAAAATTCTGGAAAGTGTAAACCCAATTAGGGTGGAAGTGCCAGATTTCTAAGTTATCCCTCACGTTTTTTCATTCTATAAGAACAAACCCCAGAATTGTTCAAATTGGGTTTTTCAACTACCCCCTCCACCCTGACTTCACATTAACCTGCAGTATTTTGTTAATAGGATGAGGGGTTTTTTCATGTTCTTCTCTCTTAGCAGGTAGCAAAGGTAAGTAAAATACTGAATAAACTCTAGGAATATGTGGAGGGTTTTAATGTGAAGCTGCAGGTATAATAAAAAAGCACAGCATGTTGCTGCGGAAATAATTAATGGCACTGGACAATGACTCCAAGGAATGTCCAGCCAAAATAGAAAGTGAATAATCTGCAGCAGAAAACTGGGAATCATTTCACAAGCTACCAAGAGATCTCTGGAGTACAGCAAAGACACAGCCTCTACTCCTGCCTGCTGCTGGCAGGCTTCTCCAGGAGCTCTATGCCACAGCACAAGACAGCATTTTCCTATTTAAGTCACTGGAGGGGGAAGAAGTTTTAAGTACCCAGTACATGTGCAATTATCAAAGTAGGAATTTCAAAAAAATAAAGGAATGGGGAAAATGGTAGGACTGTGGACTGTCAAATATGATCGGGCTAGCAGATCATCTGCTCAACTTTTCATCCCACAGAGACATGAGTGTCAAACTCCTTGGAAAAATCAGTAAAATCCCACAAACACTGAGAGAGTACACAATACCCTGCTATCAGCAACGCCTCAGGAACTGGTAAGAATTAGCTGTGCTAGACTCTATAAATGAGCCCATTTCTAATCTCACAAATCTCCTGTCCCAGATCACAAACGCTGGCATCAAGTTATGCAGGTCAGTCACTTCAGGTGAAAAAAACCAAAACAGTTTGTATCAAACTTCTAACTCAAAGTAAACATCTTGCTTGGCATCATCCTCTCCCATCCACCACCCCCATGGTTCCATGAGTCTTAAACAATATAACCATTAAGTGTTTCACAAGAAACAATACAGCCATGAAATATCCCACCTCATTTTTCCCATCCCAGATAGTTAGGGCACAAGTACCACAAAACAAACAACACAAATAAACAAAAAACCAACCAAACAAAAAGGACCTTCCCATGGAATAATTACAACTATGCACACTCCTTCTCCTACAGCTGTTCAGAAAATGAATTTCTTCCCTAAATTTTCTGCCTATAAATGAGAGTGTGTTCACTTAACAAAATTATCCTCTTCCTTGTTCCAGGGGGAGAATAAGGAAGCGTGTGTGTAAGTGTGATTCTTGCTGCCACAGCACACACATGACACTCAAGTTTTGCAGGTACCATACAAAACAAGAGCAGACCGATTACACAGGCTTTCAGCCACGCAGGAACGAACC
Source organism: Polioptila caerulea (assembly GCA_013397295.1). Taxonomy (NCBI): domain Eukaryota; kingdom Metazoa; phylum Chordata; class Aves; order Passeriformes; family Certhiidae; genus Polioptila; species Polioptila caerulea. The sequence goes on from VYXF01002409.1 coordinate 94,086, forward strand.
CTTTAAAACATCCATACTAATGCTTCCACGTGCCCAAACAAAATCTGGGTTTAGATCACTGAGACGTCACTCCATCTGAAGGCTCTGCTAAGAATGTGAACACAAGCTTAGAAAACCTTGCTGTCTTTCCTGCCATTACTTTGCTTTTGTCCGCCTCTTTTCAAAGGAAAATCTAAATCCACTGCAATACACCTCTCTGGTTTTTGGCAGGAGAGCAGGATCAAATCGGGCTGCGCATCAACATGAACTCCCTTCTGCGAAGTTCTGTGGCTGGCTGGGAGTCAGCCAGAGATCTACTTATCTCAGCACGTAGGGAGGCACGTGCAACAGGGCCAGCCTTCCCCCAGTGTAAAATCCGGGCCCTGGATGCCAACACATGGGCTGGGAGGAGAACAGGAGTTATCGGGGAGCTTGGCCCGCAGCTTTTGCAGCGGCAGCCACACAGCTTCATCTGCGCAGGATTGGAAGTTACGGAGGAAAAAAGAATTAAAAATCAACAAAACCCCCTACACAAGGAAGTGTGAAGTGAAAATCCAGCTGTAATGGACTTTAGAAGCTGCTCATCTCACCTTCTTCCCAGCTTCACCTACTTTAGGAATTTGTTAACTCCTGATGCCGTCAGGGACACCCTCTGCTCTGGCCCAGATTACGCTGTGTTGTTTCTGGAACTGGTGCAGCACCACAGCAGCAGAAGCTGCAGGGAACACAACGAACGCAGACAGAAGCACGACTTTAGTGAAACCCAGACCCTCACCAAGCTATCTGCAGAAGGGACCACAGTCCAGGGGTCCCTGAACACCTCCAGCTGTGCTGCTGCTCCATTCAGGCACGTTTTTCCCAACCAGCCCGAGATCAGCTCAAGAACGCCGCCAAGTCTCTGGATATTCTGCTGAAGGACCAATGCCAGCAATGCACAAAACAATCACAACGCTCAGCATTGAAATAACACACTGCCATAAGCAAAGTTACTCTAATTCTACTTTTTTTAGGAGTCTCTTGCTTATTCTGTGGTGCTGGATGACAACATCTCACAACAGCCACAGAGGAGACAAATGTTTAGGTATGAAAATGCCTGTGTATCCAATAAAGCAGTAATTAGACAAAAGCACTACTCCTACCTGGCTAGACAAGGAAAAATCTTTCCCACGGACACTTTACCACAGGAGTCAGCTCGTTCAATACGGCACAGCAATGGCAAGCGAAGTTAACAGCCAGGAGTCTTAACCTTCCTTACTGATACAAAGAGCAGTGGGGCAAAATGGGGACTATCAGGAAACTTAACGATGGTCACAGCACCCATTTTTGTTGTTCTTTCATCTCTGCACCCTTCCGAAAGATCAGACACTGGATTTAGCTGCTTAGCTTTAACAGAAAAGGCCATATTTTCAGAAGGTAAGCAGACCAATTTCAACTGCACAAACTTTGCCCTGGTAAGCTGAGGAGCTATTTTTATCAGAAAGATTAAAGGCAGCTAAAACTTACCCTGACAAAAGGAGTTGCTTAACATCACCGCATCAAAGCATCAAGAGAAATATAAACAAGGTGAGCAGTCTCTTTCTGCCCAGTGTTCAGGCCTGCCATCAGAGCCTTGGGTGTGAGCACTCGCAGGCTGGAGCCGAACTGCTCGGCCGGGCCCAACGCGGTGGCTGTGAAAGCGCGTCCCTCTCACCACCCACCACTGCAATTACAGTTCTGTTTAACAGAACAGAACTCACTGCTCATCCAGGGCAAAAGCCTCAGACCCACTCCCCCCAGGCTCCCCCGATCACAAAAGCCACTTTCCAGGTTGCAGCAGAACTTTTCCATTTAAGCCCCAGCACCAGGAAGCAGCCTGGTTTAGTTCCAGGAGCAGGCATTTGACAGCAATCGCTAGTCAAACTATTTTATCGCCTGCCACAACGCACAGAAACCTTCAGCAATCCTTCAACAAGCAGCATTAACTGCTAGCAATAAACCTAGAAGTGCTTTTCCTAAAAAAACCCTTTCTTTTAAGTGTACAAACATTACCAACACCCTTGGCAGAGAGGTACTTTTGCCTATGGAACACCAGGACCATGACAGAACTCCATGGACGCACTTGTCCAGAATACAACTCGGGGTTTGTGTCATCCCAGTGCCCCCAGGCCCCCTGAGCCCTGCAGAACTTTCTGCAGATGCTGAAGTTCACACATCCAGCACCACACAGAGCTCCCCGAGACAAACGAGAACTTGCTGAACAGGACGTAATTAAGACTGAAGCATTCCAGAACAGCCCAAGCAAACTTCAAAAAAGAAAGAAGAAAGAAAAAAGCAAACCAAGACACTGGCTACCAGGAGAGTCTAAAATGTCTCGCTGAAGAATTAAAGAACTGTAAACTCTATTTGTCCTGAGTTACAAAGAGCATTTCACAGCAACTCGTGTATCAGCCTTTCATATATTCCAGTGCTTCCACACGAGGGATTAACCCGGCTCAATCACAAGACCTCACCTAGACATTCCCTGACAATTCTTACTCGATACTGTTTCTTTCTCGCTTGTTTCACTTACTTGCAGGCTGAGAAGAAAAGGTTTCCATAAAAAAACCCTAAAGGACCGAAGCATCTGTAAACTGTTGCCAAATGCAGATTGAGCAAGACGAAAAAAACCCACAGAATTTATCAGCTCAATTATAGTAATATTTTTTTTCAGTTTATGAAAACACAGCAGGCATAGTATGATTAACTTATCACTACCCCTTCCACAAGATTCATTAATCTCTGAAAGCAGAAATTCAAGTCCGACAGACTTTGTGTTCTTCTGAAACCACTTTTTCAGGGATTGAACAGTCAGAACACGGGGAGAGGCCGGGCCAGGCACACATGCTCTTGCGCACACACGTGTGTATTTACAACGGGCACACGCTGGCTGGAAACGAGACATTTTGATGCGTTTTATTATCTACAAACCCATCACAATTGAAGAAAAAGGCATGCCAGAGACACTACACGACACCGACAAGCTGCAGTGACTGCCAGGCTGCCGGGCATTTCAGCATATGAGCAACCCCACAACTTCAATTATTATCTGCAAATCGTTTGGGGTTTAAAGGAAAAATGCTTGAAACAGTTTAAGCCAAGTATCTTAAAGCCTCGGTCACAGGTTGGGAGGTTTAAAAAAAGCATAAAGTATTAACTGGAGGGTAGAACTAGATGGTCTTTAAGGTCCTTTCCAACCCAAATCATTCTATGACTAAGAAGCTATTAAGGAGTTTTTATTCCGTAGTGTGTCACACGAAGGGGCACATCGAAAAAGCCTGTATAGGGCTATTAGTGGGTAATCTGTGGGGTTTAAGGAGCAGAAACCTCAACTACCCTTCCAAGAAGGCACCTTCAGCTTTAAGCTGAAGGAGGGTAGATTTAGATTCGGTATCGGGAGAAATTCCTTCCTTTGACGGTAGTGAGGCCCTGGAACAGGCTGCCGAGAGAAGCTGTGGCTGCCCCATCCCTCGAAGTGTCGAAGGCCAGGCTGGACGGAACTTGGAGCAGCCTGTGATAGTGGAAGGTGCTCCCCATGGCAGGAGATGGAAGAAGACGGGCTTTAAGATCCCGTCCAACCCGAACCATTCCATGATTGTACAATACGCAGGATGGTCGGTGCATCCCATGCCTGGCCCTTCGCCTTCCCTACACGCACCCTACTCACCTGCGCACCCCCATCACCCAAACCGAGGCACTAAAAACGAAGATGATGGAGGAAAAGAAGGGAAACCCAACTCAAAAAACGTCTCTTTCCAACCGCTATTTAAAGCCGGGACGGTACTTGGCGTACGGGTCCCGCCCGGTAACTTCGACTGCAGGAGGCCCAACCCACCCCCGCCAGGAACCGCGGCAGGGCGGGCGGTCCCCCAAGGCCCCCCCCTCTGGCGGGGCGGTAGGGGCGG
>VYXF01002409.1:99129-192464 GCA_013397295.1 Polioptila caerulea
AGTGCATTTCTCTTTCCCCCCCCCAACCCCCTCAAGTCCTTGCCTCAGTCTCTCCTGTTTGCTCCTGTCGGGGCTCCCCCTCAGGATCCCAGAGCTGTCCCCTCCCAGTGTTCCGACTCCCCTCAGATATCTGTTCTCCCCTCACTGCGTCCCCCCGCAGCCTCTCCTCAGTCCCACCAGAGATGTCTCAGTGCTCCCCTCACAGCGACCCCTCCAAATCTCCCCACAGTCCCCTTTCCCCTCAGTCCCCTCATAGTGACTCCCACAATCTCCCCTCACATTGCCATGGACGGCTCATTAGCCCTCGGTCCCTCAGAGCCCTTGCTGCAGTCGTTCGCCAGTCTCTCCCCACAGAGTCCCCTCTCTGACTCCCCTCAGATGTTGCAGTGCCCCCCTCCCACTGTCCCCTCCAAGTCTCACCATGATCTCCCCTTCCCCTCTCAGTCCTTTCAGAGTCACCCCCACAATCTCCCCTTTCAGTCTCACCACGGATGGCTCGATGCCCCCTCACAGTCTTTTCTCCCCTCATACTCAGAGTTCCCACCCCAGCCTCTCCTCTCAGTCCCACTGTGGACATCCCTCCTCAGTCTTCCCTCTCAGACTCCCATCAGAACCTCACAGTTACATTTCCAGTCTGCCTTCTCAGTCTCACCACGGATGTCCCCTCTCAATGCCCCCCTCACAGCCGCTGCCCTCAGTCTCCCTTCTCAGTCACCTCGCAACTTCCCCTCTCAGTCCCACAGAGATGATCTCTCTCAATGTCCCCCTCAGAATGTCCCTTCTCAGTTTCCTCTCAGTCAGCCCCCACAGTTTCCCCTCTCAATCCCACTGTGGACGTTCCCTCTCAATGTCCCCCTCACAACATCCCCTGCCAAGCTCCCGCTCCGTGCCTCCATTTTCCCCCATGCCCTCAGAGCAGCCACACACAAAGGCAAGTGCCCCGTCGGAGCTGACCCACTCTCAGGCACCAGCATCACTTTACAAACACTTTCTGCTCTGTCTAGACAGACTTCCCCAGCCCAAAACAGGTTTAGAAGACTGGAGCTCACATACTTCCATGGATTTCCATACTGGTTCCCAACCTGAGAATCAGGTCGTATAAGCCCCAGTGGCGTGTGTGACAGCAGAGCTCCTTGTACCCAAACTGGTTGCTTGGGGCTGTTTTCATCGCCTTCATGTTGGAAGGTCCTCCAAGGGCAGCCACAGTGGGAGGAGAGGCTGGAGAAGGGCTGGACACAATTCTAAGGATGTGTTGACGAGCTCCATAAGGTGAGATGGATTCAACAGCAATAATTTATTGGTTTAAAGGAGATCTATGACGACAGATTCCTTTGCAGAGAGTAAGGCTGCCTTTTGTTTACTGCAAAACTCGAATTCATTACATTTACTTCTACATTTACATGAATTTCATTACATTTACTTGCAAATTCTGTATTTATTTACATGGTGCCTGTCCTTGCTGAGGTCTGGCTGTAATCACGTGGAGATCTCTGACAGGCCTCTGCTTCTATCACTGCGTTACTCACTAGTTAGACAAGCAAGGGCTCTCTGGTTATGCCTGCTTATTTCCTTCAAATGCAGCGAGTTTCCATCTGTTTCAGGATGTTTCAGTGTGGGACAGGGTTCAGTGTCTCACAGTGTCTCTAGATGTAAAAGCAGCAGCCCTTGTGCAGCAGCATTTTACTGTGGTGTAAAGCATTTATCTCAGTTTAGGTTCAAGGAAAATGTTTCGCTGTTGGAAGAGCGGGGTGGGAGTCAGGTCAGACTCCAAGGCACAGGCGAGGACAGAAGTATCTTTTTCTGGCTCCTGCTTCAACTTTGTAACAAGTTTGGTTGCTGCATTTAGAAGTGCATCTTGGATCACTCTTTGTGCTTGCCTTGGCCATTACAGCCTGGGCAGCCTGAGCTCGCGGGCAGTGTCCCTGCCCATTGCAGGGGGGTGGAATAAGCCGGTGTTTAAAGTCCCTCATGCCCAGAGGAGTCTGTGGTACTACAATTACATCACTTACAGATATGCTGGAGTGGCTGACACCAGGAGCCCTCCATAGCACTTTGCTCTCCTCAAGACCCCCTTCCCTGCTGCTGCATTAACTCTGCAGCTGTGAGATAAAGTCAGGATGGAGATTTACCCCTGGGGACAGATCCTGGGTGGTCCCACAGCTACTGCCCACCTCCAGAGGATGTCCATGCTGCCTGGTGCTGGGCAACACACCCGTGTTACACCAGTACTGCAGCCCTGACCACACAGCAGCTGAGCCAGGGGCCGGCCCTGCAGCCCCAGTGCTGTGACAGGAGTTTTTGTGCCGGTGCCTCTGAGGGAAATGCCATGTACCCACCGATGGGAATGGGGAGAAAAGCAGAGGATGTATGGAGGCCATGATTAGCTGGGAGAGCTTCTCTGTCTTTACAGCAAGTGCCAGGCTTGCCACATCAGGGAAGTCAGAGCGGGGCTGCCAGTCCCAGCTACAGAGTGAAAGGGAAAGGAGGTGCTTTGGAGGGAGGGAATCCTTTACCCCAGGCAGTAGGGGCAGAGGAGGAGGATCCTACTGCCACTGTTTCCTGTGACTTCTCTGTGCTGCAATGTCCCCTTAGGATGGCCCCAGCTGCCCCTGCCATGGGATCAGAACAGCACTGGGTTAATGGCAGGAGGGAGAGGAAGACCTTGGCTGTTATCCACTGCCCCTGGAAAGAGGGCCATGATTAAATACCCTGAAGGCCTACGAGTAGGCTGGTGTACCACAGCCCTTTGGTATCAGTATTGCAATATTTGGATGGCCTCACCCAAACATGGAACGAGCTCAAGCAGAGTAGGAGGATTTAATGAAGAGAAACTCTTTGAAAGACACTATATATCAAATACATCAATATTCTGGACCCCAGTGCATGGCTCCCTGCTCCCCATCTGATGGGTAAGCCTTGAAAGGATTCCTGAGGCCTTCATTTGCAGTGCTCAGGAGGGACGGTGAAGCAGGTGCTTAATGGATAACTCCTTTTTTCAGGGACTAGTTCCAAGAGAAATTGCATAATAAAATCTGCACTGCTGCAGCCCATTGCCAGACTTCCTGTCTCCAGAACTAAGCTGCTTAAAGACACAATTCCTGAGATCCTACCTTCCTTCCCCACCCAAAACATGGAAGTATCATTTCTATAGTTTGTGACCTCAAAACCTTACAGCCAAACAATTAGCAGTGTTTGAATAACTTCTGAGGAGCTCTGCCCTGTAACCTGTACTCCCTGTGCCACCATCAGAGCAGTTCTCATTGGGAATGGGAGTCTGTTTTTCCTGGTAATGTTACATCCCAGCACCTGGTGGCCTTACCATCCCCATGTGCTGTCAGTGCTGTTCCAGGATGGAAGAAAAGCCCAGAGCCTGTTGCCTCCTCTCCTCCTAGCAGCTGCAGAAGGTGCTGCCTATTTTTTTCTCCAGGCACATCTGGTTACACACACCCTGCACTCATGGGATTGTGGAGCAATTTTATGTGAAATAACTGTTGTTTCTGGCTTCTGATTTTCATTGTGTGTGTGAATTCCATGGTGTTCAGGAAGTGGTGGTAACCCAGGGACCGCAATCACAGCACTGTTTTGTGTTTAGCTGTGGGTCTGTGAACTTCTGCAAACCCTTGGCTCCTTGGGCTACAGAGCCTGACACACGTCCCAAAGGGTCTCCCTGCTTCATTTCACACAGAAAGAGTATTTGCAGGTGGCTAAACATGTTCTGTAGGTGATATCCCACAAGCACCAGTCAGATCTGATTCTGCTCTCCTTTTCAGTAAGTATTCCTTAATTTTAAACCATTTCCTACCTATTTGTTGAATAGAGTCTAGTGGGGTCTTGATGCAGACTTGGACTTTTCTGTGAATTGCTCAAAATCTTGCCCATCATCTGTCAGAACCATCTAACTCTGTTGTGGAGGAATCTCCCAAGTAATGCATAAGGCTATCTCAGCAAAGCTAGAGTAGCAGTTCAGGAAAAACAGTCTTCTGTCATCCTCATAATCTGTCACTCTGAGGGGTCCTTCTTTCCTAAATTTTCAAATATTTCCAAATATGAAGCCTTTTTGCTGTAGTTGCCTGCAATGTTGCCATGCCTGACAAACTATTAAGGAAAATCTGTATAAATTTTTGTGCTCTCACTCTGGGTTGTTGCTCGACAAATCTCAGACTGTGTCTGAGAGACAACAGTCCATTTGCTTTATTTTTAAGCATAAGAATGGGCTCTGCTACATTATGGTTTCTCATGTTTTTGACACCATCTTGCAACCTGCCCCACAATCAGTTTGAAAATCATATTTCTACCCATAAAATAGTAATCTGGGTAATCTGGGCAAGTTTCATGTCTGCCAGCTCCCTTTTAGCAGTTGCAATTAGTGGTTTATGGGTGGTTTCAACCAACATGGGCCAAAATAGACCCAGAACATTTTTTCCCCTGCAGATTACAGTGAAAGATCCCTCCCCTGGGCACAGAGAAAAGCAAGATGCCCATAGATACACTCTGGCCACTTGAGATGGGAAGATTTCAGTGTTTCCCACCTCCCTGCCTTGTCCCCCAGTTAAAGCTGTGGCCTTCCCATTGCACCTTCCATAGGAGAGGGCATTCACAAGCTCTTCGGGTGCTCTGCTCACAGCTTGGCACGAGCTGAATCCCAGATGCACAGTCCGAGCTTGGGTGCTGAGCTGGGAGCTCAGGCGTGAGCGCTGCTCACACTCTGCCAAATTCACCACAGGCTCCACCTCTTGCCTGAACCCATACCTTGAAGCAAGACCTTGTCCTTCCCACCAGGGCTGCTGCTTCCCTCCATTCATTCTGTTTCTTCATTCATTCTGTTTCCTCCACACAGCTCAGAACAGTGGCGTGTCAGCATCTTCAAGCCTGAGGGATTGGCTGATTCCTCATCCCTTGAAAGGTGTCTCCAGATTCCTCCCATCCTATTTCTGTCCTCTGCTCATTCCATGAAGCATCACAGAGACAAGATCTTCAGTACCTACAGGGCAGGGAAAGGAAGGATGGGGCAAGACTATTTACAAGAGCATGTAGTGACAGGACAAGGGGGAGTGGGTTGAAATTGAGATTAGATATTAGGAAAAATTCTTCCCTGGGAGGGTGGGCAGGCCCTGGCACAGGGTGCCCAGAGCAGCTGTGGCTGCCCCTGGATCCCTGGAAGTGCCCAAGGCCAGGACAGGACTTGATCTAGTGGAAGGTGTCTCTGCCCATGGCAGAGGGGTAGAATGGAATAAGGTTTGAGGTCCCTTCCAAACAACACTCTCCTAGTCTCTACTAATCAAGTGCTCAGCACTTTTGACCACACTAAGTGTTGCTCCTTTCAATTCAATGCCGTCCAAGCATTTATTAACCTACTTGGACACACTGCATATGTCTTTTGTGGAAGTAATTCATTACTATAAATCTCATGGGGTTTTTTTTTGTCTCTACATATAGCTTGCATTTTTTTTCTAATCAGTAGCAATGCTCACAGCAATGCAGTGACTTCACATGTCTGGGATGACATTTGGAAATGCCCTCCTTTTGTTCTGGCTGACAGTCCTTTTTTTTGCTGCAGCAAAATCTGGTGTTCCCAAGAAAACTCTGGCCAAGCTCAAAGTCTCACCACCATCCTGTTACTCACCTGATAGTCACCAGCAAAACTCTGCTGAGCCACAGTTAAGCCTGGCCTTGGGGACACTGGTGGCATTTTCCCCTGCTCTGCCATTGTCCTGGTTGGTGGAGGCAGCCAGTGTGGCTCTGCAATTCCTCCTGCTCCGTTCAGCCTTGCCTGTCCCTCTGCCTCTTCTCTTCTTGCTATCAGTCACAGCTTTAGTGCAAGACTTGGTTATCTCGAGGAGCTTCATCCCTGGGAAATTCTCTGTGCCTTCTCAGTGTTAATCCTGGCTCCCACACCAACCTTTAAGCTTTTTGCTGTGGATTCAACTCCTCACAACTCTTGAAAAACTTTATTTTTCATCAGAGACTCTGCTGAACTCCCATAGTCATCCAGAGAGCAACCCCAAGCTCTTCTGCAGTGTCAACCTCTCTCTCTCTGCTGAGTTAAAAGCTTTCTGTGAGATGTTTCCGATTTAGGTGGCAGACAAGTCCCTCACTCTCTGCATTAGGCTCCAAGAGTTAACCCTGCCCAAGTTCATGGAGAATGGTACAGACTCAGGTGACTGCCCTGTCCTTGCCCTCTGGCACTGCCATGTGCAGTCATGGAATGCTTTGGGTGGGAAAGGGCCTTACAGCCCCTTGGTTCCAACCCTGTCCCATGGGCAAGGACACCTCCCACTGCCCCAGGCTGCTCCAAGCCCTGTCCAGCCTGGCCTTGGACACTTCCAGGGATCCAGGGGCAGCCACAGCTGCTCTGGGCAAACTCGTGCCAGTGTCTCCCCACCCTCACAGGGGAGAATTTCTTCCTGCAGTCTGTGCACTCCTGCCATGGAGGAAAAGGCCCCCAGCGGCGACCAGGAAGCCTTTCTGGGCTGGGTCTTGGAAAACCGTCCTGCTGAACCAGTTCCAATTTGTATGAAATTCTTCAATATTCATCAGGGCAGGGAGGGAATTGAGCTGGGTTGACAAGGGGAATACATTAACTGCCTGTTTGTGCCTTCAGCCTCGCTCTTCCCCCACCACAAGAGTTCTTTCCTTGTTTTGGGTAAAAAAAGAACAACTTTCACAGGAGCTTGAAGCTCAATGCTCACTGGTTTGCTACCAGTAGAAAGTGGGACTGGCCCAGCCCTAGACTGCCTCACAAGTTGAATGATGATCTTTTTCTAGCAGATGTTTGTGGAAAACTTTACCTTCTGCAGGCAACTCTGGTGTGTTCAGGGCTTCAGTAAGTCCTCAGAAACCCCCCCCAAAGTTTCAGCTTTCAGAATTTGGAAAGCACTGAAACCTTCTGATTTATTAATTAACAGTGAAAACACCTAATTTTCCTGCTATGTGAGCAAAACTTTAAAAATAGATTTTACCTCTAAAACTGTGAAAATAAAGAGAATAAGAAAGGACAAAATTACTAAAACACATCAATCCACTCACCTTCTCCCGGGCAAGTTTTTCACATGTTTGATTCAAACCAAATTCTTTATTTTTTTCTTGTTATGGCAACAACCAGTTCAAAGGCTCCACTACTTCTTCAATCCTGTGGTTCTCTCAGGCAGCTCCTTGGGCAGCCTGGCTCTCATGCATCCCAGTTGGATGCATCTTGCATCCTCCCTATCACCTTGTTTTGACTGCCTGAATCATACCTGGCCCTTCATGGGTGCCCAGCTCAGAGCTAAACCCAAACCTTTCCTGATGACTGGGTCCAGAGTTTCTCCCAAACACAGCATGAGGGCTTTAGCTGGAAAACATTTTCTGAGCATTAATCACCTTTCACTGTAAGTTTGCACGAGCTCCTAAATAATGGGCTTAGGTGAAAGTAGAACTAATTATGGTCATTATGGCTTCTAGCTCATAGAAATATGGAATGACAGACTGGTTTGGAAGGGGTTGAAGATCATCCCATTCCACCCCTTGTCATGGGCAGGGACACCTTCCACTATCCCAGGTTGCTCCAAGCCCCATCCAACCTGACCTGGAACACTCCCAGGGAAGGGGCAGCCCCAGCTTCTCTGTGCAACCTGTTCAGATTAAGGGGATCACAGCAGGGCAGCAAAGTGGCTGAGGTGGTGGTGGTGATAATCAGGATCATTTTCTCTGGAAAACCTGTGAGTGAATAATTCCAATGAGGTGCTCTACTCTGTTGCTTTCAAGGTTATCGAAGAAATGATCACTCCCCCATCTGTGGTATCCCATTCTGTGACATTAATGGCAAGAATCTCTAGGCACAGGATGTAATTTGTCTGGGGAAATTAGTTTCAAAAAGGACCAGAAAGTTAAATACTATTGCAGACCTTAAATGAAGGCAAACAATTTTATAGCCAAAATAATATTTTTCTATGATAAATTATGTAGAAGGCAAGAGTAATAAAATGTGATGCTCCAGGGAATAAAACAATCCCTGTAAAGGTCAGGAAGCTCTTTTAACATACCTGCACATCAGTCCAGATGCATTTTAATTCGTTTGGGTTTTGTGTCCTTGGTTGGACATGATATTCTTGCCTGAGTTCCTCAAGGCCAACCATCTCATTGGGTGGACAGAGAAACCTTCCCCAGCTCTCTCTCATTGCTCCATCCTTTGAAGCATGAGGCTGTTACCCTCCTGTCCACTCCTGCAAGACTTGACACACTGCAAGGTCTTGATGGCCTCTCACTCTGTGACCTGTGACTCCACAATTTTGCTGTTACAATGCTGTCTCTAATTATATCAGGATTAACTTTTCACCCCAAGCTGCCCACCTTGGGCACGATGGTTAATGCCTGCAGCGCGCAGTTTCACAGCTTGGCTGTCAATACACTCTGTGCTTCTGTCTTAGATCAGCTGAGGTAGTTTGTCTTCCTGTCTTAAGCCAACAGCACAAAAGATGTAAAGATGAGAAATTCCCTTTTTTCCTGCTTTTCTTCCACCCCATATCAGCTTACCCCAGCCTTATGCTTACCAGGGAAGTGGAGCCAGATCAGCTCTCAATCACCCAGCCTGGAGATCCCATGTTTGTCATCCTGGAGCAGGTCCTGACAAACTACTGCACCTCATCTCAATCCCCCAGCTCCTCCACATCCAGTGTATGGTTGCACCTATTAAACCAGCCCGTTTGACCCCTCTGCCAGGTCAGCTCCACTCCCCATGGCCCAAGCCCACTTCTTCCTGCCTGTCCAAAGACTGCTCATCTGCATTCCAGGTTCCTCTGCCATCCACACAAGAGGTCACTTGGTGCTCATTTAGCGCAGTTCACCAGGCTGGTTTGAATATGAGAGCTCCGAAATTTTTTTCACACTTGGGAAACAAACCCAGACCCAGCTTTTTCACAACGGCTGTCAGTGATGTTCACAGCATCCTGAAATGCTCGGGTGGAATTTGCTCGTGAGCTTTGCAGAATTACCCTCTGGGAGAGAGCAAATATGGGAGAATTTGAGCTAGAAAAGACAATTTACATTATTGAAGTGTTAAAACATGACAGAGCTGTTACCTCAAATCTGTATTATAAAAGCACCCAAAGACTTGATAAAATAAGGGATTTTCATAGAATCACAGACTGGTTTGGGTTGGATGGGATTTTAAAGCCCATTTTGTTCCACCCTCTGCCATGGGCATGGACACCTCCCACTGTCCCAGGCTGTTCCAAATCCCATCCAGCCTGGCCTTGGACACTGCCAGGGATCCAGGGGCAGCCACAGCTGCTCTGGGCACCCTGTGCCAGGGCCTGCCCACCCTCCCAGGGTATTCCTTCCCAATATCCCACCTAACCCTGCCCTCTGGCAGTGGGAAGCCTTGTCCTGTCACTCCAGGCCCTGATCTAAATCTCTCTAGCTCTCTTGGAGCCCCTTTAGGCACTGGAAGGTTCATAATGACAGACCATAACACACACTACAGACACCCGAGACACCAGGATTCACTGCAGTCATTACATGGTCCTGGTCTCCCCCCAGCCTTCAATCAGAGATGTTTAGAGTGATCTCTGCTGCTTCCAGAGCAAAGGCAGCTCTGTCTCCTCCTTCCCCAGCTCTCCTGGAGGAAGCAGTGACCTTCTGCACTCCCACACCAGAGTGAGTTCCCACCACAACACTGGGACATCATGGCTTTGGTCATGACTTTGCACCACTGGCTGAGCCCAAACTAACAAAAAAATATCCCCAAACTGTCTGGCTTCGTGTTTTCCTGGAGGTTAAATCCAGTTGAAGTCATTAGATCATCTTTTCTGCATTTTTGGATGTCACAAGTCACTGCATTTCAGGTGAACATTGAGCCCTGTCACTCAGGCCAGATTAAAACCCAGCAACCCTGGGGAGAGCAGAGCTGCTGTGGGCTGACATGGGAAGGGACGAGGTGCCAGCATGAGCCTGGCACTGCCAGGGAGGGTTTGACTGTCCACAGCAGCAGCCTGGTGCCCCAGTCCGATGAATGGAGGATGATCCAGGCACCCTGAGCCCTCTCCCTCCCCAGCTGGCACAGGATCCTGAGCTTCCAGACTGGATGATCTCAAAGCACTTGGACAAGGCAAGAAATCCTCATGGCTTCACCTCCCAGCTCCCTGCCTGCACGCTGAGCCCTTCCTCCCAGTCTCTGAATTAAAACCGTGTGGTTGAAATGAGCTAATTTTGCTTGAAAGGCTGCAAGTCCCGGTGCAGGCAGCGCTCCCCTCGCGTGCTGCCGCAGTACGCAGCCACCGCTGCTGCAAGAGAGCTGCAGCTCATTTCAAGGTTGAATTTGTCCAGCTTCAGTCCCTGGGATATTTACATCTGGAAATTATCTGGGGATGCTGCAGTCCGTTATAGCGGATCTGATCTTGGTCAGATCCCTGGGCAAGTGCTTGGATTTTAACACCACCATGTCCCTACATACACCCTTCTCTGGATTCTGGATTTTTAATTTTTTTTTTTTAATTAAGGAAAAGATATTTTATTTTCAAGTTTTTCTTTGCAATTGCAAGGACCAAATACTCTTTTCAAATTACAAGAGATGAGAATCTCATGCATTTGCATGACCCCAGTGGTTTCAAAAACTCCTTTAACTACACAATTGCCCAGATTTTACCAAAGACATGTGGGGCTGATGTACGTGAGGGCCACTGACACCCAGCATAGAACACATGAGCCCTGAAGTACCTAAAATTATCTCATGTTGGCTTTTGAAGATAAGTCTCCACCCTCCATTCAGAATGACAACTTTTGGCAACAACAAGAAAACAGAAATGACAGATGGTAACAAAATCTGGTACACAAACATGACAGTAGGCAATATAATGAACATTTCACCCACTCCTTCATTTATGCTAATCGGTGCTTTTGAGCAACCGGAATTGTTCTGCCAGACAGCCGCGGATCTGAAGCACAGCACAGCAAACCTCAGAGGGCCACCAACCTGAAACCAGGGTAAAACCCCACCAGGAGACTCACTGGGAATGAAATTAAAGTATCACTAAACTCCAATCCTGAAAAAATCCCCCCACTCCTAAGAAGCACATCGGCCTCTCCTCCTGCCCTGGAATTCCTGCCCTGAGACCACCACATCCACAAAACAGAGGCAGTTTGGTTTGCCTGCTACCCAAAGCCTCACCAAAATTCAGAGGAACCAACAGAAATGAGAAGCAGCAGCCTTGCAGTCCGTGTGAATCGTGCTAAATAAACGTATTTGTTACGGCAACAAAAATTTCCTTCAAAAAGTGCTTTTCTCCCAGACTGAGCTCTCTGGGATGGACTCTGTCCCTGCGGGAAAATGGTTACTCTTCCCTTTGAAGCCCACTTATCTCACGCTGACATTCTCGGCAGAAGGTGCTATGTCACCCACAAACCTCCTTTTATTTCCTATAAAAATGTAAATCAGCCTATTTTTTCCCCCCAACAACCTTATGTAATGAGCAGTATCCTCGCTCAATCATTTTGAAGACGTGCTTTAGCCTCTATTTTATGCAGGAATCTGTAAGACTGAAACCATTCCTCCCTTTCCTTCCCTGATATTTCAGTGCTTGCTCCTTTGCCTCCTGATGCAAAGCTCTGTGGCCATTCCTGGCACGGGCAGGACCTAAAAACATCTCAGAGGGCAACAGCAACACCCTTATGTTCTCCCAAGGATATAAAATAAGTTTTCCCACAAGTTAATTGCCAGTGCTTTCAGGACAAAAGGGGCAACCTTGAGCACTTGCCCTCAGAGACAGCTGGGATGTATAATTGTACAAATCTGTGTATATTTTGTAATTATAAATGAGGCTGGTCCTCCATGATCAAGATTTCAAAACACTGCCTTTTACAGGACCCAATTTTTCTTTGCTTACAGCACTGCCACACATTACCCACAGCAGATGAAGTGCTCTCTACTGAGGACAGAATCACAGTGAAAACACAGGGAAAATAGCAAATGTTGGTCAAAACATTTCAATTGCTTTTGAGGGCAAAAACCCTGTGGTCTTGGTGGGTTTCCAGTAACCAGGTCTGCAAATCCTACACTTTGCCCCAGGAGAAGGAGCTGGAGATAATCTTTGTGTCAGCAATTCATCACATAGAACCAGAAATCTCCCACTGTCCCTATGAAGATCCAGCCAGACTTCTCTGACCTGGGAAGAACTTCACTTCTCCTGCTTTCTGTCTGATTCACTTGTCATTTCCTGACTTGGATGAAGCATCCCAGCCTCTTTAGTCCTTCCTTGGGTGAAAGCTACTCCATTTGTTTCATTATCCTCCATACCCACCTCCCCCTCCTCTAGACCTTCTGTGCAAAGCCATGTATCAATTTTGAATCAAGGGGATCTCTGCTTCAGCCTCAATCATGCCTAAAAATAATGCCCCGACCAACTTCCAGACTTGAAATGCTGGAGAAGCACTGACCAGTAGGGCTGGGGTCTTCCAGAGACTTCTGCACTGCAGCCCCTGGGTGCTTTCAGAGCCTTTTTATAGAATGGTTTGGGTTGGAAGGGACCTTAAAGTTCATTTTGTTCTACCCCTGCCATGGACAGGGACACCTTCCACTGTCCCAGGCTGCTCCAAGCCCCATCCAACCTGGCCTTGGACACTGCCAGGGATCCAGGGGCAGCCACAGCTGCTCTGGGCACCCTGTGCCAGGGCCTGCCCACCCTCCCAGGGAACAATTCCTTCCCAATATCCCATCCATCCCTGCCCTCTGGGAAGCCATTCCCTGTGTCCTGTCCCTCCATCCCTTGTCCCAAGTCTCTCTCCAGCTCTCCTGGAGCCCCTTTGGGCCCTGGAAGGGGCTCTGAGGTGTCCCTGGATCCTTCTGCTCTCCAGGTGAGCACCCCCAGCTCTCCCAGCCTGGCTCCAGAGCAGAGGGGCTCCAGCCCTCGGAGCACCTCCATGGGCTCCTCTGGATTCACTTCAGCAGCTCCACGTCCTCCTGATGCTGGTGCCCCAGAACTGGAGGCAGCTCTGCAGTTGGCATCTCACCTGAATCCCACCCTCACCTGCTGCCCATGCTGTGGGATGAGCCCAGGATCACGCTGGCTTTCTGGGCTGCCCCTTCAATCCATCCAGAGGTACCGAATGTCACCTGCTGAAAGAGAAGCAAATCTTTTGTTTTGTTTTGTTTTTTGGTCTTTTTTTGAGGCTTTACACACACAGGCTTCCCATTCCCTACCACCCAAACTCTCCCTTTCCTTTGCCTAATTTCAGAGTAAGGAAGCCACACATGATGTTTTCTCTCCAGGACATTGTGAACAGGCTGGCAGGTTGTCTGATGAGAAGGAATCTGCCCCAGGACACCATGAAGAGGTAGGATCTTCTGCCTGTTGTTTATGGAAAAGAGAAGATGCCTGCATTCAGCTGCTACTGAAACCAGGAATGCCAGCTCAACACCCAGAACATCAGCTCTGATGCTGCCGTGGCTGCAGGAGGCTCAATCCCACATCCTCGGCCACCCAGGTGCGTTCACAGGGGTCCCCCAGCCGGGGGTCCCTGGGTGCCCCGGAGCTGCCTGGCTGTGGGGTGTGTGGGGCACAGGGGGCCGGGATGTGCTGGTGGATGGTCCGGGTTGCTTTGCTGAAGCCTGGGCCAGGACCCTCGACAGCCTCCAGGTCTGCCGGGGCCGTCCCCACGTCCCCAGAGGGTTTTGCCCGCTGGCTGGGCACGCTCAAAGTTCACGGTGCTATAAATACCCGGGCACACGGCTGCCAGCGGGGCCGGCTGCCGCGGGGGGGCTGCTAAAACCCGACTGGGCTTTCGTTGCAATTAACCCTGTGTGTGCACGAGTGCCCTCTGTGCGGTTTGAATAAGAGGAATTCTCCAGTTCCAAATGTGTCTAAAGCCAGAAGAGAGCAGCAAACTCCATCAGTGGGCTGATTCCTGCTGGGAAGAGCCCTGGGATCGGTACCAGGACTGGAAGAGCACAGGGCACTGGAGGATGTGGCAGTGGATGGGTGTTTTGTGGCCAGGCACATCCACAGTTGCTGTGTGATGCTCCAGCTGGGGCAGGTCCTTGTTCTTGGGATGCAGGGATGTGGATCCAGCATGGCTTGGGTCCCCCCACAAAGCAGAGGCTGCCTGTGCACCCCACAATCCCCACAGAGGGTGGCCCCCTGCTACACAGCCCCGTGCCCTGCCCCACAAGGCCCCACAAGCACAGCCCCACACCCTGCCTTGTACCCCCCCTTCATGGCAGCCCTGTGCCCCTCAGCCTGCCCTGCGGCCCCGGCACCACGGGCAGGACTCGTTCTCAGCAGAAGCACTAAAATGCATCGAAAAACTTGGAGGGCAACAAACGCCCTAAACCAGTACAGCTCCTAAACCAGTACAGCTCCTAAACCAGTACAGCTCCTAAACCAGTACAGATCCTAAACCAGTACAGATCCTAAACCACTACAGCTCCTAACCCAGTACAGCTCCTAAAGCAGTACAGCTCCAACCCCGGCCCGGGGACAAGCCCAAAACGTGGAGTCTCCAGTGGTGCCGGGACACCCAAGGCAGAGCACAGCACATCACCTGCACCAGGGTCTGAAGTGGCCCCTGGGGATCCAGGCCCGGGAGATGCCTGTGACCCCATCACAGCTGTACAGAGCACTTTCAAGGGGTCAAACGTTATCTTTTTAACCATTTCCCTCCCACACCTTACCCTGCCGGGCTGAGGGGAGAGCCAGCCTTCAAGGAAGAACCTCTTCCCCTTTTGCCTGTTCAAACCGCGGGCGATGGGAAGCTCGGAGACAGCAGAGGACAAGGCAGAGAGAGCAGAGCCCCACGGGCTGTGTGCTACCCCCGGCTCCTGCTGAGGCTGGACACAGCTCAGGGCACACATGGCTCAGGGACAATGGCTCCGGGCTTAGCGAGGTCCTGGTGACCAAAGGTGATCTCCAGCTCCACCGGGGCCAGGCTGCCTCGAGCACGGGGCCGCACATCCCCACGGCCTCGCAGGGAGGATGTGACCCTGTCCCCTGCCCTCAGGAATGTCGCAGCTGCGAGAGACCCTTGGCTGTGTTCAGGTCACAGTGCCACCGGAACACCCCATTTCAGCCTTGGAAATGTCATCTTTGGGGTCCCGTCAGGCCAAGCAAAGGCACATTCGTCCCCTCACTCTCCACCATCCCTTCTCCTCCCATCACCACCGCAGCTCCCGTGATGCCAAACTCCTCCTGGCTGCAGGGGGATGTCGTGGCTCTCCCTGACGCTTACTTGACCAGGATTCTGGGTCACTCCTGCGATCATCGCTCCTGTGGCCGACAGGGTCCTGCCCCACAGCAGTGCCCTGCCCCGCTCCCCACAATCCCTGCGCTGCTCTGGGACGTGGCTGCCCCAGAGCTGATCCCCTGAAGCCCCAGGGCCGCTGTGAGCAGCACTGCCGGACTCTGTGCACGGCGCAGCACTGGAGCAAAGGAGCCTGGCGGGTGGCACTAGGGGGAGATAAAGGCCGGGACGTGACGGGCCCTGCACCCTTGCCAGCCCCTCCTGTCCCCTTGTCCCCAAGGCCACCCTGGCCCCGGCTGCTGGCAGGGGACAAAGGGGTGAACTGCAGGTTTCTGCCTATCACAGTCTCGCTGCTAAGTGGGGTCTTTCCTGGAACCTTCAGTCTTTAGGAATCATCTTTGGCAACAAGAGGCCTTAAGGCATTTACACCTTTATGCAGCAGATATAAAAACAAGAAACTACATTCTCCCACGTGCAGGTAGCACATGGATACCCCAAAACCCATCCAGGAAGGAGGAGAACAGATACAACGCCCAGGACAGGGGTCAGCTGGGAAGGATGAGTCTGGGGACGCAGCCTGAAAGCAGAGAGTGACGTGTGCTGCAAGACCTCAGCTGGAGGCTCAGCTTGTCACATCTGACTCCCCTTTCCTAATGCCCCTAGGTGCACTTGGCATCAGCACAGCTTTTACAGATTCCACCACCAGCAAAGCGAGCACCTTCAGGGCTAAAAATCATTTCAGGGGACCTCAGGGTCAAGGTGCCATCCTGGTATCACTCCAGCTCCTCTGTTCCCATGGATGCTCCCTTCTCCACAGGCTCCCTGTGCCCCTCTCAGCAGAGATGAGTTCACTAGGCAGAGTTTGGGGGAGCTCCTGTGAGACAAGGAGCTGAACCAGCAGGACCTGCCCCAACAGAGCTTTTCATGCCCAGATGGATCACAGTGGCACTCACGGGTGCAGCTGTGGCTCCTGTGGTGTGAATCAGTGCTGGATGCTGGGGCAGGCACTGCACAGCAGCAGCTCTGCAGGCAGGAGCCACAAGATACTTTCCCCTTGTATTTTCTGTGGATTAGAAAGAAAAGTTAAATTATTTCCTCTTTTTCCAGGAGGAGGAATTCAGAGAGTGGCTGGCACAGAATTATCAAATAATGCTACTAATACAGGTTTGCACATCACTTGCAATGCCATCAAACCACAGTGCCCTGGGGGCCTGGGCTCACTGGGCATATGCCTGAGCTGCCCCCAAAAAACCCACACAAACACCACCCAAAAACCATCCCAAACCACCAATCCACTGTAAAGCTGTGTTCTCTCTTCCACTGCCCAGTTTGGTCACAACAACAGCACAGAGAGGCAACACTTGCCCTGCAATCACATCTCTGGTTTGCTCATATTTACAGTTATTTAGAACTCCAGCTCCATAGTTTCCAATATTCTCGCTCCTAAACTTCATGACTGCTGCTGCTGGAGGGGAATGGAGCTGGTAACGTGATAGGGATGTTGGCCTCAGACCAGGAGGCTGGAAGGGAGAGGGTGGAAGGCAGAGGGGTGCCCAGGCTGGGGTGTTATCCAAGCCCCTGCAGGAACAAGGTGTCTTTGGCTTGATATGAGCTGGCAAGAGCAAGAGGAGGGAAGGAGATCCTTCGTCAGCACTTTGCTATGCACTGTGCTGCCTGCTCTCCACTGCCCAGACACATGGACTCACCACTGCTGTGGTGGCAGGACAGCCCTTCCCAGGGCTGCTCATCCCAGGTCCTTTCTCTCCCTCAGGCCTGCAAAATTCCATGTTCTGCTGCAGCTCGGTTCCAAACACACGCCCAAAAAGCAGAAACCAACAGGACTGCTCTTCCCACACTGTGAGGTGAGCAAGGCACACACAGCAGCACCTGAAGGGTCAGCCCATGTGCTGAGTGTCCACTGACAGAGGAGGCTCCAACACGATGCTGTTGTATAAAAGTGCTGATGTCTGTGCCCAGACCCTGTCACAGCCCCTAAACCCTCAGGGGGCTCTGGCACAAGTCTGGGGTTTGCACAGTCCCTTACCCACACAGATCCATGGGTTTGCAAACCAACCTGGAAGAAAAGGCTCATTTTCCTGCTATTTTTCAATAACATTAAATAAGGACAGAAGCATTCCCTGAGATTGCTCAAGGCACCCAAGTGCTGCCCAGGATTTTGGGCTGCAAATGGACAGGGATTGGGGTTTGTTTCAACTGTTTCCATGCTGGTTCTTTGCTTTTAACAGGTCATTCCTAGGATCATGCCATTCTGCCACATGTTCTACACATCATTTCCCATCTCACAGCCTTTGAAAAAGGACAGTTCACCAACAGTGTGTCCCTGGCACTAATACAGCCCCTCTGCAGGCAGAGCCGGGCTCTTCCCAAAGGTTCCCACTCTCAGGCACCTCGTGCCAAGCCCAACATGGTCACTTTGTTGTTGAGTGTCAAGTACAAAGCATATGCAGGACAGATGGGTGTGAGGTTTATAAGATAATTAAGCATGTTAATGAAGTTGATTTGCATCTATCTCTTAGACTCCCATAAACTCTGCAAGGCTGGGAAATGAGAATTGCTGCTTGACGTTGCAAAGCAACAGTAGTTTAGTTACCAAGAGCAAAGCAGTGAATTAATGAGTGAGACCCAAAGCTGCTGTGGCCAGGCTGAGACAGCCCTGCAGGTCCCCTGGCAGAGCCACCACACACGATGCCTCCCTTGCCACTGCAGTGGCCACAGCCATTAACACAAGCTGTGGGCTTTGCTGGGCTGAAATGTCACAGAACCAGAGAGAGCGGAGGGAAATCACTGCTCCAAAGAAAGATTTGACCCAGAGATGAAGGAAAAGCTCCTCGGTGTGAAAAGGAAAGTTGATGGCTGGTGTGGGAAGCCAGGTGAGAGCACCCTCTTTGTGGGCTGCCCCTGAAGCAGGACCAGGGCAGAGTCCTGTGATGAAGTTGTGGTGATGGCACAGCAGAGAGAGGCAGATGGGCATTCTCTGGGCAGAGAGGGAGTCCAGACTGTGACCCAGACAGCCCCAGAGCTGCTGGGGAATAACTTGGATTGGAGATCCCCAGGAAACCCCCAAGGATATCCCAGGGGAACCAGGGCAGGAGCTGGCAGATGTGCTCCACACCCACCTCCCACAGTGCTGGAGCTGGCAGGGCACTGGGGTCCCAATCTGTGGCCAAGCCTGTGCCAGAGGTCACCTGCAAGCTCTCACCTCCACAGGAAAGCTGAAATATCACTCTGGTTAAGCAAGGAGGGCTAAGGCTGGGCAGTTTCCAGCCACCCATGGGTCACAGACTGGGAGATGGCTCTGGGTGCTGCAGCATGTCTCCATCACCCTTGAGGTGATGGTGGTTCCTCTGAAGTGGAAACCCCGAGAGTGGCACAGCCAGGCAGAACCTGGGACCACCCCCACATTAATAACCTGTGGGGATGGCACCACTCACCTTCCTGGCACCCAGGGCAGTCCTGGAGCCTCCTTCTTCCAGAGGAGGAAGAAGCCAGTGGATCCCACAGAGATCCCATTCTGCAGCTTGCCTGAGGTGCCAGATCCCTGGAAGCACCTGTAGATGGGAGACATGGAACAGGCTCTGGGCTGGCCCTGCTGGGCCCCACTGCCCACTTGGGCCGAGCACACCACGGCAGCAGGCCAAGCACCAAGGCTCACTATGGACAAACACAGCCCAGACTTTCAGGAACTTCTCCCTGAGAGATCTTCGGGCTTTTCTTGTTACATATCCCCACACAAACTAACCATGCACAGGGTGGGTCTTTCAGTACACCCAACAGTACATGTCCTGACCACGAACCAAAGCACTGAGAGAAAAGAAACTTTAACATGGGCTTACCCAGGACAAGACAAACTGAAAACATCAAGACTGGATTCATTTGAAATACCTTGACCAGATTTATTAAAAAATATCCCTTGGCAGTTGACAATCACCATGATCCACAATCAGAACCTGGCTGGACAACATTGGAACAGTTTTCACCTGCAGCAGAAGGCAAACACGTGGGGACACCCCAGCAAGGCTACACACCCCTACTGGCATTAAACACTGGGCTGGCCCCCAGGAGCCCAGGGCAAACGCTGGCTGTGGTGCCAATTGCACCACAGGTGTTACTGTGTGCTCTCATACTCACCTGGTCTGTGGAAAAAAACTAATGTTCAAAATATGGGGGAAAGGAATCAGTCGGGATCCAGAGAAACCGGACGCTGCTTCTCTTTGATTCCAGCAGCTCTTGCTCTGCTGCAGCCAAGGGAGAACAGGGAAAGGGAAGCTGGACAGTGTGGCTGGACACCTTCAGATGCTGTGTGGGGCTGCCCAGTGAGAAGGGTTTGGTGCTGCAGGACAGAAGGGTGGTGGGACCAGTGGCAGGATCCAGAGGAAACCTTCACACCTGCCAGGTCAAACCCTGACTGGGAAGGGCTCAGGGCTTCATTAGGGGTTTCATTCCCCAGGGAAACCCAATGAACACACAGTGGGATGCTGACAAGAAACCCCAAGAGAGGTGGGGGGTGGGGGACAGACAGACTGACACGGGGTAGCTCTTTGGGCTAGATTCCAGTTTTGGAAGTATCAAGGCTCCTCTTCTTGCCCAGTCACTGCTGCTCAGCCAGTCCTTGCTCTGTGGACACTCACTCCAGAAAAACTGCCTCATTCCCCTTTCCAAGCAAATTGAGGGGATCTGAATAAGGCACTGGAATTCCAGAGTAAATCATCAATACTCTCTGCCAAAGAGAAAAGTTACTACTTAAAGTTCATCCCCAGTTTTGGCCAACACAAGCTCCCTGTGGGGAAAAGCTCTGCCCAGCAGTGACCTAAGGTGGCTGCAGAGGTGCTGCCAGGGGCGGCTGCACCGCCCCTTCCCAACGCTTCAGAGCTGCATTAAAATGAGGAAAAATTAGGAAGGAGTCCTCTTCTCACCGCAGGCACTGCGAAGGTCATTCACTGCCAATCAACACATCAAAGTGCAGCGTGTCTATGTGACAAATCCCTTCCGTGCTTAAGGTGCCCCCTAAATACGCACTTAATCAAAAATTAACTTGGTGGCTTCACGATTATCAAAGAAACATTGTTAAAAGCCAGATCCAAAACAAAGAGCTGAAAAACCTATTCCAAACTATTCTTCTTCCAGATCATGTGCCAAGGGCTGCGGCTGAAGCGGGGCTGGAGCAAAAATACGGAAGCAAAAACGATTTGGAGTTGACACAGTGTATTGTGAATTACTTCTCAGCTTTTCTACATCTAAGAGAGCATGAAATGAGCGGCCATACAGTGGAACAGTTTAATATACAATTGATTACAGAGCTGCAGATAATACGTGTTGGATCTATATACACACAGAGCTTCATATTTCACAGATACAACTTTTTGCCATCTCGGTTTGTCCACGAAGCATTGGCAGGGTATTTACAGTGAGGCTGCTGCGAGGAAGCCCCGTCCCCCCGCACGGCCCCGGGCGAGGCTGTCCCAGCAGGGAGTGTAAACAGAGCCGTTCTCTCCTTCTGCAAGGGAGGGAGAAGGTGGGAACACGGGCTGCGCTGGGCAGGGGGGAAAAGGAACCAGAGATGCCAGGAAAAAATAACGTCCAGCTAACCTGGAGACTTCAAAACACTTAAATTTGCCTTTTCAAATATTTTAAATGGAAACTGTTCTCAGTTAATTTTCAATTTGTAAATCAGTCGTTTCAATGGCATTTTCAATTAATGCTTTCAATCCATCTGTATTTCTACTCATCCCCACGTGTGCTTGTGCAAGGACAGTGAGCGCTGAAGCCTTGGGTCAATGCTCAGGGAGCTTCTCAAGGAAGCAGGGGATGCTCAGGGGCCTGTGCTGGCTCCCAGGCCCACTCCTCGCCCTTTGCAAACCAAGGCCAACCCTGGTTTCAGCTGCTCACAGAAATAGGATCTCTCGGGCTGTTTGCAACCAGGTACCAGCAGCCTCGATGCCCAGCGATGGCTTTTACAGAAGGGGCACTGTGTGGGTGTCACTGTGTGGACAGAGGGTGGGCAGATCCAACTCCAAACCCCAACCCCAGCCCTTATCCCCTGCCCCCGCCGGCCCTGGTCAGACAAAGCACTCTGACTCCCAGTGCTGCTTTCAGTAACCAGCTGAAATTTGCTCTGTGGGAAAAGCAAACCAACAGGCAGGAGGGGAGGTGCATTTACCAAGGTGTCCATGGCCTGGCTGCACGGAGCAGGCAGCAAGATGCTGCCAGGAGCAAACCTCCCCAGATCAGGGGACAGCTCAGCTGCTGGGGCTGTGCTGCCCATGGGACCTACCAGGGCAGCTCCTCCACTGGGGCCGACTCCAGGGGCACTCCAGCTCCTTCCCAACTGACCCCTCCTTCCCATCACTTACATCCCTGCCCTGTCCCCCTCAGTGCTGAAAGGACCAAAGGGCCAGAAGGGAGGAATCCAGCCCCTGCCACCAGCAAAGACCATGTTTTATGCTAAGTTAAGAATACGGTTTCATGGAAAGGAGGAGCTCTCCTGAGCAATTCAACACCTAAAGCCATCCAGGTGGCACTGGGCAGTGAGGTGACTTTCCTGAGAGCACAGGGAGGGAGCTTGTTTACCTGTTCCTGGGGAACTGGGTGACAGTGGCCAAGGTCCTTGCCATCTTTGGATACTGCTGCTGCCTCCCTGCAAACCAGAGACACCTGCCATCTAGCAGGAAAAATTCCCAAATATTCAGCGTGACCTCAGAGCTGTCTCAGCAGATGTTGGAGTTGTTAAGGCTCTTGGTTTTAAAGAGTTTATTACTTTGGAAGTTTAAAGCTGTACTTGCAGTCGGGTATAACACGTCTCTGTCTCAGCACATGTATTCTGTATCTCTGTTTCTCAGCATGGAAACCAGAAGTAATTAAACTGGGGCGAGGGTCACTGGTAACTGTGGGCTCCTGAACATCTGCTGGGGCCAGTGAGACCGTGCCAGTACCTGTGCAGTGGCCAAACCCTGGCTGAGGCAGTGACACAGAGCAGAGCTGGCAGTGCTGCCACCCCCTCCTTTGGACATGATGGAGTGCTACATCCAGCACTGGAAATGAACCCTAAACACAGCTCTGGGCTCACGTGGAGAAGGCAAAGCCTCAGAGTCACTAAAGAGGCGTTTCCCCTATGGCACACCCACAGATGGACCACAGGCTGTGTCCTGCCCTGCCCTCAGAGGCATCCCTCAGCACAAATCCAGAGAAACCACCTTCAATTCCAAAGATGAAGCTGGTGCACTAAGGCAGAAACAAGTGAAGACTTGAGTAACTGAGGGAGGAAAAGAAGGAAAAACTTGAGAAAAGTCACTTTGATTCATGTGAAGGAGGATTTGAGAATTGATGGCCAAATCAGTGACATGCAAGTGGTGGCACTGGCTTCCACCACACATCCAGCAATGAGCTGATGACAAATTGGTCAGGGCATCACTGATGAGAGTGGGAACTTCAACTTGTACCAACTGCTCCCAGCCACGACCTTCTCTGCAGTTCCTCAATTCAGTGAATGCTGCAATTTCTGGGCATTAAAATACATTATGGGCATGGAGATGCCCCTCTGCTCTGGAGCCAGGCTGGGAGAGCTGGGGGTGCTCACCTGGAAATGAGAAGGCTCCAGGGATACCTCAGAGCCCCTGCCAGGGCCTAAAGGGGCTCCAGGAGAGCTGGAGAGGGACTGGGGACAAGGAATGGAGAGACAGGACACAGGGAGGGCACAGAGGACAGGGATAGATGGGATATTGGGAAGGAATTGTTCCCTGGGAGGGTGGGCAGGCCCTGGCACAGGGTGCCCTGGATCCCTGGCAGTGTCCAAGGCCAGGCTGGATGGGGCTTGGAGCAGCCTGGGCTAGTGGAAGGTGTCTCTGTCCATGGCAGGGGGTGGAAACCAAGCTCCCTTCCATTCTGAGATTTGGTGCAATTGTTGCAGTGAGCCAGAAAACAGGGAGAGAATGGAGCAAACAACGCCAAGGCTGAGACAGGAGAGGCTGACAGGGCCTGTCCAGAAGTGTAAAACACCAAGGGCTGCTCCCTCAGACACTGATGCCCAGCGTGGAGACTGGCCCTGGGACAGCTCCTGAGGAGGATGTCGACCTCCACCCCTGGCCAGGTGAGTGGGAAGGCTCTGGGCACCTGCCCCAGTTACTGGCGAGCCTCAGGCGGGGCAGCTGGCTCAGGGCAGCAAACGTTTAGCAGCTACAATAAGGGACCAGGAGAAAAAAGCTTTAAATATCTTCCACCAATCTGTTCTGTCCAAACTAATCTTCTTTCTCCCAGGCCAATACTGACTTCCAAAGGCAAGAAGCAAACAGTTTTGTACATGTTGTACAGCCCAGCCCCTTATCCGGGCTGAGACAGAAGTTCAGTTCACATCAGAAAGACTTGAAAGAGCTTTTATATGAAATATTTGTCTTTTTTTCTACCAGAGCTTTACCCAGTGTCTGCAAAGCACTTCAAGTCTCCTTCCCATGGCACCCTCAAACTGCACTGCTGTCAAGACAGGACACACTCCACCTGTTTTATTTTCTCCTTCAACACCTACAGAACCTGATCTTTGATTTTAAATGAACTCTTTAAATAAGACAAAGGCAATAAACTCCTGCTGTCTGACTTTCACCAATAAAACTCTCTGTACAGAGTTCAGAGGGTGGTGTTAATGCAGATTTTAACAAAATCAGCCCATTTTGAGGGTGTCTGGTTCCCCACTGCCAGAAAACAAGAACAGCTTGGGAAGCTGAGGCTCTGCTTCACACCTGAGACACCTCCCTGTACAGTGCTCCTGGACATGCAGATCAGCCCTTGGAACCACCCAGCAGCTCGTTCCCCATTCCCCTCTTGTCTGATTCCAGACCTGGAAGCACGTTGCCATGTGGAGCCAAAGCATGACACTGGGCCCTACCACAGCTCTGAGACAACTCCAGACAGACCATGGCAGCACTCAGACAGACCCAGGGCCTGCAGAAATCGGTGAGGAATGGTTACTAATTCCAACTTGTTTAGAGGATTTTGCAGAATCCCACTGTCACTGCCTGCACAGTTCAGTCTCAGCAACAGCAAAGACCAATAAAAGTTTTACCCCAGGAAACAAACCAAGGACTGCTACAGCCTGCAGAGAGAACTCAAAAGGAGAAAAATTACTTTCCTGCCCAAACTGATGTTCCACAAGCAGCCAGCCAAGCCCCAGCATTACTCTGAGACTTCGGCTGGCTTTTCACAGCAGCCTGGGCATTGAGATGGCAGTGCCATGGCACTGGGTCACCCCTGCACCTCCACCTTGACTGTTCCCACACACAAATCATTCTATATTTACAGTCAAACCACCCTCTGGCATTTCCAGCAACTGGAAAAATCACATCAATAAACAACAACTGCATTTTAAAATTTAATTCTTAAATTTAACTGCAGGGATGTGCCACTTCTGTATCTTCTGTTACCACCACGAGGAGGAAGCTGCAGCTGTGACCAGGCACAAAGGACCAAGCATCAAAGCAAACACCACCTCCCCTCTCCTCAGGACACAGGGAGGCACCAGCAGCGACAGCAGCAGCCGGAGCTGTGACCTCAGCTCAGGGGCTGCTGTGCAATGAGGAAGACACAGATTCCCAAAGGTGAGGAGCAGAGAGGCAACAGCCACCGTGTGTCTCACCCACGTGGAGCAAATGAGACCACAGCAGGGAAGAAGGGAGAAAACAGGGTCTTTAAATTTGCCAGAACCCCCCAAGCCAAGGTGCAGATTTAAACAGCCAAAGGCATTACAGCCAACCTCAGGCACCCTCAGCCTCTGGGGATGTTGTGACACGAATTAACTGCTCCCTTGCAACATCTTCTGCTGTGTTCAGAATGAAAGTTTTAGAAAAAGGTCAGAGTTAGCAATTTTAAAATGCCAGAAACCCTAAAAATCTGGCCTTTTACTCAGGAATACACTCCTCTTTAGCTGAAGCTGCTGTGGGTACAGGGAGTTCCTTTCAGCTTTGCTCTAAGCACCTCCTTTCTGTGTTTTAGCCCTAAAAGAAGAGTATCCAAATATTTGTTTTTTGTAAAGCCCTTGGGGAATCCACCCTTTCATCCCCTCATTCTGTCACTCCTGGGACACAGCAGAAGCTGCAGCCAGACCGTGGCACTGTCCCACTCTGCTCACAGCACTCACATCACCTCCAGGAAAGGGGAATGGCCCCAAATCCTGGGAAGTAACAGGCAAAGCCATCCTGCTCAAAATCCTAATGCCAGAAGTTAATCAATGGGAATGCCATTTACGTGGTTCTCACTGAGAAATCCCTCACAGGAGCAGCAGGGAGGAAAAAGCATTTTGGTGTGTTAGCAGCAGATGAAGACCTCACTGCTGACAACATTCTGTGCACTCCTTGTCACTCGGCACCCTGGAGCAGGTGCTGCAAGTGGCTGAAGGCAACACGAGGCTCACAAACACTCAGCAATCTCCCCAGACCCCTTCTCTGGACCATTTTTAAATCACTGCCATTAAACCACCCTAAAGATTGGAAGCACAGCCACACATGGATTGTCCTTGTGGAATAAAGCCCTGGGGATCCGGCCAACCCCCCTGTTCACTGACAGCACTGCTGGCACCAAGAGCACACACACCACAGGCATTTTAATGGAGTGAACTTTGCCTGTGGCCTCCCACCAGCACACGTGTCAGGAATTCTGCAGCAGAGCCACACAACACTGCTGGAACCGCCTCCGGAGTAATTTTTGTGTCAGGATAAATCTTCTAAAGTGTAAGGGGAGGTGTGAAGGTTCAGCTCACACTGGTTTACAACACAAACAGGTATCTCCTTGCACCTGGCAAATCTTCCCCTCCAAACCATCCATGGAGAACTGAACCTCTGGATTTGGTTACTACACTGCATTGAGGAGATTTGAGCCCTGGCAGCCCCAGCTGTGGGATTCCTGCTGCTGTCCTGGCAAGGAGCAAACGGGGCACCACTGGTCACCCACCAGGAGTCACTTCCTGATCCAGGATTAAGGCAGAGTACCATCACTGGCACTTCCCAGAGCAGCCAACAGCCCTTGGTTTCTGAATCCACCAGTGCTGCTGTCCTCAGTGCCTTTGCTTGGTGCCAACAAAGAGAGGACCTGGTAGGTTTGGGATTTGGTATTTGGATGCTCCCATAAACCCAACGATATTCCCACAGCCCCACAGCAGCACAGGAGCCTTGTGTACTTTACAAAGGGGAGGAGAAGGATTTTGCATCCTGAAGTGCTTGAACAATGATAAGGAAGGTGCTTTGGGTCCGAGGTGCCATTCCAGCACGTTTTCCTTTTGGGTTTAACCACAGGTTGCCAATCTCTCCTGGGTGCAGGGCTGGGGCTGGTGGAGGTTTGGGTATTGTGCAGCCTCTCAAGGAGCCGGCGCATCCTGCCTGAGCTCTGCCCTTGCACACAGCTGAGCAGGGAGGGAGCAAAGGAGGGCAGGGTCTATAAAACCAGGAGAAAAAAGTGACAGGGAGAAAGGCTGGAACGACTCAGACAATAACATAACACTAGAAGGCATGTAAACAATTCTGGATCATTTTAGCTCCTTGACTGTAGGAAAAGGAATACTGACACACCTTAACTGAACCAAGAACTCTAACAATGATTTCAGGAATACATTCTTTGGATGCAAGAGGTATTTGCACAATTACTACCTGAAAGTTGGAAGTGCAACCCACTATGGGGAGTTGTAACCAAGGGAGAAGGAAGCTGCTGGAAAACTGTGCCCTCAAAACCACCTAACATTGCTGCTCATCAGGAATAGCCTCTAAACAGGCAACAGCATCTGTGGCACAGGGATTCGGGGGTGAGGATCCCCTGGTTTGTTGTGTGCTGGCAGATTGAGCGAAGAAGATGAGTTCTGAACAGCTTTCCTATCCAATGGAATACTGACATGCATAAACAGCAGCTTTGCAGGATTTGTGCGCAGAGTTCTGTTTAACTGAGATCCAGAAATCCCACAGACTCCCATCTGATAAAGGCCTCACGGGCTCCATGAGGACTGTGGAGTGGAGATGAATCTCCACCAGCTGAACAGGAACCCCACAATGGATATATTTATTACGCATACCCCAAAATCACATGGGGATAAGATGAAGAATCAACACATTCTGACTCGAGTTCAGATGGAAAGAGCCCCCAGCACCACACAACCAGTGCAGCACTGCCTTTGGCCAGCTCTTCCCTGGCTGATAACTTGTTTTGGGAATAAAAATCCTTTCATTTTATTTGGTGTCAGAGGGAGTTGGCTGAACTAGAATAGTTGAATGGTCAACGTGATCCCCAGCAGGGCATCAAACACCAGAGAGGGAGGTGGTGGAAGCATGCAGAGGGCAGACTGGCACAGCCTAAGCCCCCAATCCCACAGCTCCCTCTTTGCAAGCAGCTCCTGGGCTCCAAGGGACCTGCACAGAGCTGTCTGCAGGGCTGGGAAATGATTGTGTTTCTCAGCTCACTACAAGGACTCTTTTCCCTATTCCTGCTTTCAGCAGCAGGAAGGGAGCATTTTGTTCTCTCCCTTGCTGCAAAAGCACAGTATGTGTGTGTGTGTGTGTGTGTGTGTGTGTGTGTGTGTGTGTAAAAACTCTGAAAAATATTATGCAGCACCACTGGTTCAGTCCAGAGGGAAGCTGGGATACTCAACTGTGTTTGGTGGCTTCCGAAGTGTCGCCAGCTTGGAAACAAATATTGCCTAAGGTAACATCCTCACAGTGGTTGGTGGTTGCAAGAGGCTCAAACACCCTCTTGTTACTCCTGTTAAACCCAGGAACAATTCATCTCTCCCGCTCCCTTCCGCGCACGAAAATTCCCAAATGAAATTAAGAAAAACCAGAAAATCAAACAAGAATAAAATAAATAAATAAATAAAGGCATTCCCAAAACATTTATTTTGCTTCTCTCTTTCTCTCTCTCCAATCAGCTCAGAGACACCGATGCCACCTACCTTCGCCCACTGAGCCGCGTAAGGAGCTGGAAGCCCTGAACTGCAGCATTCCCGTGGTCTCTCCTCTGCTTCTGGAAACCTGTCCTCAGAGCTGGCACTGTCCCAACCCTCCTTCCATTCCCATGCATCAGTAACTCATTGGCTATATGGAAAAGAAGTGTATCCAAAGCACATGATGGCACATGGAGGCTGCAGAAAGCATCGGGAAAGGAGAGCAGAACGACAGCAGCTGTTCCTCCTGCCCTAACTAAAGGCTGAGCCATGGCACAACTCCCCCTCCAGCCCGACCCACAGGGTGTCACCCCTCGCCCAGACATTCTTGTGGTGCATTACTGGCACTTTATAGCAGTCTCATATGGTAGATACATGCACATGTCTGTGTGTTACATACAAAAGGTCTGGTAACAGTAAAACATTGTTCCGAGAGATATAAAAAACCCAAGGAGTTGCATTAGCCAAAAAAAGTGTTTTGTGAGAAACAACAATAAAAATGATATAACCACAGCTTTTCTTTTCTTTAAAATTAGATAAATACCCAAAGCTATGATTTCACTTGGGGCCTCTGTACCTTAACAGGGAGTCCAATGGAGTATATCTGAAGGCACTTAATATCCTCTACTCAGCTGTAAGATGGTTGCACAGGGAGCTGGGGAGCTTGGGATGTGATTTGGGGCATGGAGGAGAGAGATGGATGAAAACAAGCCCTGAAGAGCCATGATCCACACAGCCCCAGGCGCCGAAATGAACACAAACGTACAACCCAGGTGTGGAGAAGGTCTCTCTTGAAAAAGAAAACTGCCAATTGCAAAAGTCTGTGTGTTTCTATGGACAGAGCACTTCATGCAACTCTGACAGTTCATCATACACTCTTAGAGATATTTAGCTTTGTCAGTTCATTGACCTCCTCAGTCCCCGCTTCCTCACAGTCATCCGTTCCCACAGCTTTGCCAAACCTGCACCTCTCCTCTGCCTTCGCCGCGTCTTTCTGGAGCTTCTTGGCGTAAGGAAGGATGTCCTTGGCTTCTGAGTTATCTGTGCCATGGGCTATCTTATCAGAATTCTGTACAGAAGGCACCAGGTTGGCAATCTCATCCGTCGGAGACCGCCCAATGCTGCCATCCACTTGAACCCGAATGTCTGGAGATATGGACAACTGGTGATGTGGCACGATCCCGTTGTCCATGCACTTGGGGTAAAGGTAGGTCTTCATCTGCCCCTTCCCCTTCACATTGACCGTCCCCCTGTAGTCAAAGTCATACCCCATCTTGTTGAGGATGCGGTAGCTCTCCTCACTCACCTGGATGCGGCACTCGACGCCGGTGGTGTCCATCCTGCTCGCGATGTTCACCGTGTCCCCCCAAATGTCGTACAACAGCTTGGTGGTGCCGATGACCCCGGCCGTGAGGGGGCCGTGGTTAAAGCCGATCCGGAGTTTAAAGTTAAACCACAGCATGTTGTTGTTGAAGTCATCCACCACCCGCATCATTTCTTTGGCAAATTCAAAAAGGGTCTGCAGGTGCCCGTGGGGATGGCTGCTGTCCTGGCACTGCGAGGTGTTCAGCCCCGACGCCGCCATGTAGGTGGCCCCGATGGTTTTGATCTTCTCGATGCTGCTGTAGTGGGGTTTGCTCAGCAGCTCGTCGAAGTCCCCGATGAGCTCGTTCAGGACTCGGTAGCACTCCTTGCCACCCTCGTAGTTCTCCTCGTAGAATTCGCTGAAGTTTACGATGCTGGCAAAGATCACCCCGCCACTGTCGTGGTTTTTGGAATAGCTCTGGGACACCTTCAGCTGCTCGGCCACGTGGTAGGGGATGATATTCCTGAGCAGCCAGTCAGCCTGATCCCTCATGCTCTGGATCTTGGTGCGGTGCAGGTCGGCCTCAACGTCCCCGTGGTAGTGCAGCCGGTAACTGACCTCGAACTCGCGGTTCAGGAACCAGACCAGCAGGAGCAGCAGGAAGGACACCAGAACCACCTCCTGGCCGATCAGCTCCGCCGGCCGCTTCGCGTCACTCAGCACCGAGCTGTTGCACGGGCTCCTTCTGGAGCTGCACAAAGGGCAGAACACACAGGTGCATTTTAAGTTAGGGCATTGCCATCCCTGCTCCACAGAAACCCTCTGCTGGAAAAGGAAGTGTGGAAAGTACAGTTACATACTAAGTTATAAAATATGCGTTGAGAACTTCATCTGCTGATAAGAAAATGCCAAAGAATTAATTCAATTTTTAAACTCACCGAGTGCTTCCTTAAACCCACCAAGTATTTCTTTATCATCATGTTCAGTGGCACAGCCCAATCCTGTTTCTAGGACTTCACCAAGGAAACAGTTATCACTCTATCTAAATATACAACTAAGAGCACTGCATGTTAATATGTACCCATGTGTGTGTTTAGGTATCTGAGTGCACTGAACGTATGTGGGGGTGTCTCTGAGTTTTGTGGAATTTATCTGGTTTTGTATTTTTTATTACATTCAGAAGCAGCTGCCTTACACTCCTGTGCCTTTCCCTTGGGTCCTCACCAAGGACCAGGAACCTTTGGCTTGTGCCTTTAATGCTTCACACAAAGGGTTTGGGAGAAGATACCCCTGTAAAAGACACGTCATGGAGAACCCCCACAGCAGGGGGTTGGAACTGAATGAGCTTTAAAGTCTTTCTGACCCAACCCAGTCTGTGGTTCTATGAACTGCATGGAGGTGGGGAACATGGCTGTGCTGACATCTTTTCTATGATAAAACCACTTCAGCTCCTCATGGTGGAGACAGAAAGTTTCTCCAAGTGCCAAGATTACATAAAATAATAAAAAAATCCTGTCTGCCATAGATTGGGAGCAATATTTCAGATCCTTTCAACAGTTCACTGCCTGCCTGTGCAGATTATGAGGCGCTGATGGAGCATCTGCCAGTGCCAAACTACCCTGAACGAGGAGACATCTGCACTCTCCAATCTCAACTTTCTGCAGAGATGCAAAGACACAAATTGAATCTGAGAAGGCCCCACCTATGCAATCCCAGAACTGAAGGCTAAACGCAGACAGCTTGGCACACAGTCATTTCTGCAGGGATCCAACTGCATTTTTTTGGATAAAATTATGCCAAAGCTTGAGATTTGATACAAGCAGATATGCGCTGAAGTTTTCCAAGTTACGAGATGGTTTGAAAAGGGATAGC
This sequence comes from Polioptila caerulea, assembly GCA_013397295.1. Lineage (NCBI taxonomy): Eukaryota > Metazoa > Chordata > Aves > Passeriformes > Certhiidae > Polioptila > Polioptila caerulea. The sequence goes on from VYXF01002409.1 coordinate 130,437, forward strand.
ATCACATCAACCCCTCTCCTGGAGAGCCAGAAAGGAATCCAGACCCAGCACCTGCCTGCATTTCTCTGGGAAGGCAGGAAGGGATTAAAACTCAGCACGACTGGAGCAGCAGCTCAAGAAGAGAAGGCTGAACTTGTTACTGTAACAAATGAAAACATTCCTGAGTTAATTTTGTAGCTTCATGTCCATGGGGGACAGGCTTCCACTTTGGATACATTTTAGAACCGAACTTTATTACAGACACAGTTTCTGAGTTTCATTCTCAAATACTTGATTGACAGAAAAGTGTGATGCAACAAAACCACAGCACAGCTGTGAGACAGATGAATGTGCCCAATATCCAAAAACATTTCTCTGTGCCACAGTCTTTGTATCTATTCATTTTTTTACAGAAATCCTACGGGGAAAAAGGTTTCCGATGTGTGAAATATTTACAATACAGAGCGTGCAGGTTGAATTTCAGATTAAAGATAGGACAAATTACATTGGAAATTACTTCTTTTGTTTTCTACCATAAATATCCTTCTCCCTGGAGAAGTGAAGATGAATTCATGTTATTCCCTCTTCACAAGGGGACCATGAAAGGAGGAGATGTCCCAGCTCAAAGTAGGGCTCCACCATCAGGCTCCTGTAATTGCTGTCCCAAAACACTCCTTCCTCCCTGATTCTCAGCAGAGCCTCTGTTATGGACCTGCTTATTTCCTCCCTTGAAAGACAAGTCAGAGACAAAGACATGGTCTAGTGATGGCCTTGGCTGGGTTAATGGTTGGACTCCATGCTCCTCCTTGGTCCCTTTTCAACTCAGGATATTCTATGACTCCTGGATCTTTTCCAGCCTAAATGATTCCATAATTAACGACTAGAAGGGAACAATTCCTGAAATACAATCCTTGATACCTATTTTGGAGGTGACAAAATGCCCTCCCAGCTTGATGGTATAAAACAAAATGAGGGGATGGTAGGTGAGAGGAAAGATCTTGGAAAATAAGAAGAGGTGGGGGAAAGTGAGGAAGGAATCTGAATTAAGGAGCAGAATTCAGGTTCTTCTCTGAATCTGAGTTCATTATTTCACACAGCCTGTGGGCAGAGATCTGTGAAAGGATCTGAGCAGTGACTCTGAGAGTACGAGTTTGATCCAGATAATCCCCTCTAATATCAGACATTCCTGCCACAGGGATTTCAGTCATTAAAGGCTTTTTATTTACAGTTTGCTGGACAAAAAACTCCTCAAAATACTTTAACTCCTCTCCAGTGAATGAGGTGAGCACCACAAAGTTTCCCTCAGGAACAGTGGAAGGCAGGATCTGCCTTCAGGGAAGGAGCTGCTGCCTCCCCTTCCCCACTCCTGGAGCGCCGGTGCCCGGGAGCTCTCCGTGATCTGCTCAGCATGGCCTGGCCTTGCTGGCCACGTGGGCTCCAGCCCTGGGAGCTGCATGTGCAGGAGAGACTCTGTGCCCTGACCTCCTTCCATTCATGGGCAATGGGGTGGGATCCCAGAAAGAAGCTGCAGTGGTTTCTCCAGAGCAGGCATTTTTATCCCAGTGTGCATCAGTATGGAAAGCCCTGATTCCAGCCTGAAGGAGAGAGTGACTGCATCATCCTCACTTGGAAATCCAGCCTGGGGATGCTGCAGTGACCAGGATGCAGGACCTACAGGACTGCCCCAGGCAGCAGCCAAGACCTGGAGTCACCCTTTGGTGTGAAAAAGAAGAAAAACTCCCTCACACCTCCAAAAGAAAGGACCAACCCCCCTGCCCAGTCTTCTCAATTCTACTTTTTATGAGATGCTGCAGCAGAATACTGATTTTTAAAATCCTTCAAATTGAAATCTTGAGCTGACAATGTTTCTTTAACTCGAACTGGTGAAATGCTGCCTGGCACAGCCCCCTCACTATTAACTTGGCACCTTCATCCAGGCTGTGAACACGGAACAAGTGAAACTCTGGAGACAGAATCTCCTTTGGCTTGATCACAAACCATAAAGATAATGGCTTTCCACTTCCAGAGCTTTCTGGAAAGCCAGTTTGCTTCTGAGCCAGTAACCCCTGTTTGGATTTGGATATCTTGCTATATTGAAAGTGGATGCCTCTGCCTGCTAAGTCTGAGAGAAGAATGCAAGGGAGGAAAGGTGTGGAAAAGAGGATCAAACTGCTGCTTTCCATGAGAAACGTGCAGTGGATGCCTATAAAGCCTTCCCTACAACCAGAGGATTTCAGTCTCCACTCACGTGGCCGATTGCTGCTCCCTCTTGAGCAGCCACACTGGGAAGTGACACATCCCACCTGCTCTGAGGTAAGGAAGGAAACAAAATGAGAAATATTTCCTACTTTAAAGACAAAGTTCATGGATGTATCCTTTGGGCTGAAGAACTGGGCTGCCTGGAAAACAAGGCAAACTCCACATTTTTATTTACAGACAGTCCAGAGATGAACTCTGTGCTAAGGCTTCATGACCATTCCTACTGTCTCTCTTCCCAGGCAACATTAATATTATCTCTATTCTCAATCTAGGAAAGGGAACAACCTCATTAAAGGCAACACACAAGCTTGTCTAGCCCTCTCCACAGGAAAACTTCACTGCTGAGTAGGGTAAGCAAGGAACCTGGCATTATTTAATTCTGGCAGAAAGGTACAGCAAAAAATTTTGTAAGGCTAATAGTGTTTCACCATTTATTAGTCCATTACCAGAAGAAAGGGGAAATTCTGTACTCTAGAAATGTGGTATACAAAAATATACAGCATAAGAGCCCTGAAAAAAGAAGCCAAATTCTGTTTAATGGCAGAAACAGAATAGGATTAACTCCCAGTTCTCTAATTTCCAATATTTGTTAATGTCCAAGTTTGGGCAGGGTCAGGCCAGGGGAGCTGGACTGAAGGGCAGTGCTGAGCAGAAGTAGCACATGGGTCTCTTCCTCAGCTGAAGGAACACAGACATCCTAATAAAAAGTGAAAAATGAAGTTTAGAAATGTTTAATGGGTGACATATTTTGGTCACTGCCTCAATTGGCCTTTAGATCACAAGCCAAGCCTTGTAAAGGAGGCAAAGCCTCACTCCACAGCTGCTCACAAGAAACATCTGCATGGTTTGGTCCTCAGCAACCCTCACCTTCATCTGTCATGAGTTAAAAGTTATATATTTATGGAAGAAAAATATCTGCAGGAAAACGATGCTTGACAGGTGATCTTTTCACAGCCTTCTGTCACTGAGGGGAAGACCCAGCTGTCAAGGATTTAAGGCAGGAGGAATTATTGATCCAATATTGATTATTGATTAGCAGCTGACCAGGAGCCTGCTGAGCTGCTGGGGAAAAGGTTTGTAATTCTGAGCAGCACAAAAGCTTCACAAACAAAAAATAAGGATCCAAACCCTAAGGATCCAAACCAAGGCTGATCCTAAGACACTACTGGATTGATCACAACACTAATGTTTTAAAAAATAGAAAAAGAAAAAGAAGGAAAAAAGGAACCCCAAACCAAATCCCCTCAATTATTTTGGCTTTAAATTTCCATTCTGGATTCAATGAACTGGAATTCTGTTCCAAAAAAGAACTTTCGTGAATCAAAACCAGGAAAAAAGGAAAACCCACATAAGAAAAGTCAGAGGCCCCCAAACCCCAACATTGCAGTAAGTGCTGAGTCCTTGGTGAAGAAATACCCAAAGAAACACTGTTCTCATCCCTCTGTACTAAAGCTCATGTGCTTCCTAAACTACCACAGCATTTGTGGAAATGAGAGTTATTAAAAAGGAATTTTGTTCTGACACAATCTCCCAGGACAAGCAACATGCTCCTGAAAACCCCTTTTAGATGCATTTCCAAAATCACACATCCACAGTTCAATCCAACCCAACGTGGCCCAAATCTTGTCCCCAAATTTGCAATGAGCAAACACAGATTGTCTAATACCAAAGACCAGTAAAAACAGTTCAAAATGGTACTGCAAAAACTTGCAATGAACCCATGAGAAACCTAACACTGAAATCACCAGAGTGAATCTTTAACATGCTTATTTTAAGGGGCCATTAATAACCCAGAGAGGGATTTTTGTTTGCTTTGAAAGGCTGGGGGCTGAAATTTCCTTTGCTCACAGTTTTAGGACTCCCTGCTCTGCCCAGGCAAGGCCAGCCAGGCCCAGACCTGGGAAGGCAGCTGGCTGCACATCCAGCTTTTCCAGAGAAGTTCCTCTATACCAGGGAATTCTCACCTGCCCAGCTGTGAGAGCATCCAACTCACACTGCTTCTGAATGTACAAATCAGCCAAGGAAACCAAATAAAGAGCTCGTGGTGGACAGATAATGCTCTAAAAACTGCTGCTGCTGGAAAAACAGATGCTGTTTTAAACAGCTCCTCCATAGGTTTATTTCCTAGAAATCCAATTTAAGGAGAAAATATCATTACACAACTCTGTGACTGCAGCACCAGCCCTGATGAGTTTTGCTCATACTCAAGTCATCTGGAAAGGAAATTACACAAGGAGCTTAAACACAACTTGCTGAACCAATTGCTGAATTCCCAAGTTATTACTGTGGATGCAAAGTTTTGCTACATGTAATTCACTGAAAATGTTTCTATCCCTAAATATAAAGATGGTAATTTTATATAAAGCTTACCTAAAGTTCTGTGCCAAATCTAGATGAGGAGCTTCCATGGAGCTGAAATGAAAAAAGCACTGATTTCAGAGGGAAAGTTAAAGCAATAAACAAACCATCCTGCAGCATTCCAGACAGAATTTTCAACTTCTCTATTGCTCAGACCAATAACTGCACTGCAGACCTGATCAACTGCACACAAACTTTGTCTGAACGTGACTTATCTGCTTGGAAGAAGGAACCAGCCAGAGATGCAAATCCCTGTAAAGGGAAATTGGAACTTCGTGATGCCTGGAACAAGTAACTGTTAAACAATCTCATCCTACCTGGAAAATGGGGAAGAGCAATCCCACAACTCTAAGACTCCATTAGGCCTTCATCTTAAATGAGCACACAGCACAAATATTTTAAAAATAAAACACAAAAAGACAAACCCCAACGTCTCCAAACAAAGACCAAAACAAAAAAACCCCAAAACAAAAACCAACAAAATAAACAAACCAAACCATCCAAAACAAAAAAACCCCCCAAATCCCCAAAACCCTAACAAACATATTTTTGAAGACGTCATTAGAGAAAATAACTAGTTCAAGCACTTTTCTTATCTACTTGTATTACAAATTCTCTACTGCAATCAAGCAGCAAGAGAGTATCAAACTCTCAGGATTAGTTCCAATCGGAAAAGGAAGTGAGAATGGATCTGTCTGTGGTGCAGACAGGGCTGCAATTGCCACTGTGACAAAAAATATAATCAGAATCATGTAAGAGATGAACAAAAAGGGGATTATTAACAAACTTAAGTAATGGGTTCCACTAACTAAACCTGTGGGACTTGTTCAGGTTCAGTTCTATCAATCACCTTTTCAGATCTGCAGTTGAACAGCTCTATACTTGAAATATTTATTTTTGAGGGATGAAATAACAAAATACTCCATTATTTCAGAACCTTGCCCATTAATGGTCACTGCTATTCACACCACAGGTGGAAATACACCATCATTAGTAACTTTTATTAGGATCATGGGGTTTCTTGACATTCACAGAGCCCCTTTAGCACCCAGCAAGAGCCGATGCTGTGACCTGACACAACAGCAAGGTCTCCAACTCTCAGCTTTGGAAAAGCCATTCCCAGTCCCTCAAAAAAGCTGAAGTGCAGGGAAAATCCCCAGTTCTGTGTCTTTCTCTCTGCACAAAGTCTCAACACAGAGCTTGTCCAGGAGTGTATTCCATGACCTCCTTTTAGCAGGCTCTGCCAGGAACCCCCAGGGAGCTTGGTGCACTGGGGAAGGGAACCAGCTCCAGGAGCTCCTGCTGGGGGGAGTTAGAGAAGAGCAACCAGGGAATCAAGAAATGGCATCAAGGGTCTGCTCTCCATTAATTCCCCCGGAAAACCAATCCTGGGGTTGAGTTTGGAGCCAGGTGGGCATTGGGCTGTGCTCCCAAGGAAGAAGTGACAGCACAAGAGGAATGGCCTCAAGCTGTGCCAGGGGAGGTTTAGATGGACAACTGCCCAGGGCAATGCTGGAGTCCCCATCCCTGGGGGGATCTAAAAGTCCTGTGGATGTGGAACTTAGGGACATGGGTCAGTGGTGGCCTTGGCAGTGCTGGACTCAATGGTCTCAGAGGGCTTTTCCAACCTCAGGGATTCTGTGGTTCCATGATTCTCAGTGAAGCTGTGGCTGGCCAGTGAAAGCACCAGTGCTACAAAGGGAAAAGCCAAGGGGAGAAAGTCTTTGTGATGGGGAGAGGGCCACTCAGTGCTGGGGGACAGAGGATGTTCACTGGGATCACTGGGATCCTGAACCCAATGGGACAAATCCATGAGGAGACAAGGAAGGATTCAGAACCAAACACTCCCTTCCTGCACTGAAAGGAGAGAACTCCCCTGCCCTCCTTGTCCAAGTCCTTTGCAGACAGACAAGAAAGGAACTTTTTTGTAGTCAATATGATCTAGAAATCATCTGTCCACCAATCCCAGCTCCAGGACATTTTTTTTTCCCCAGGACTTTCTCCCTTCAACCCTTACAGCCACCTCAAATCACAGATACAAACAGGTATAAGAGGTGACTTTTATTCTGCCTTTTTTTTTAATACAAATTTGATTGAGATTAAAAGAGACCATTGAAGGCACTTAGAGAAACAATTAAAGCGAAATCTTCACTAAAATATGTATCTGCAAACTCTTTTGGTTTGTTTGGGGTTTTTTTGTTCATGTTTTTCACCTTATGGTTCAGCAGGTCTCTGAAGGAGAGGAACTGACTGATTGAGGAGAAGACCTTGCTAAGTCCACCCCAAGGGAGGGTCTTAAGCCACTGAGAAGGCAAGCTGATTATAAAATTTTGCCAGTAGGAGCAGAAGGCTGGAAGGAGCCCCTTGACTCTCTTGGCCAGAAAACAGCAAGAGAATACTGCAAACAAATTCTCCCTGCAGAAAATCGTTTATCATAGAGAAAAACTGGAAAAATTTAAGGTTATTGCACAGAAACTGCATTATCTTGATTCCTCTGGTTACTGTTCTGCAGAGTCCTCTGAAAAGGCAGGAAACTGAGAATGGAACTGGGTATTAGATCCCATTAGATCTAAGCACCTGCCTTCCACACTGGAAAATGCATTGAGGAAGGAGGTGGTAGAAGAATATGTGTTTCCTAAGGGCAAAAATAAATCCAGAGGGGTGTTGGGGAGCAGTTGGGCTCTCTGGCACCACCAAATACCTGGGAAATTCCCTAATAAAACAGATTTTCAAACTAGTGGTGAAAGGCAATTCTGTGGGTCTGCAATTGTGTCCTAGAAACACTTCAGGAAGCACAGAGTGTCACACTGAAGAGGGCCCCCTGAAATCCTTTAAAAAAAAAATCAGTGATGAAGAAATAAAATCATTAAGGTTGAGATGCTGGAGAAAGTCATGGCAGACAGCAAAATCCTGAGCATCAGCCCCTTGTCTCCCTGGGGACATGCCCAGCTGTGTTCCCTGCAGCGGCGGGTGAGGCTCACCTGGCGGGGCACAAGGAGACGTAGAGCAGGATGAGCAGCACTGCTCCCACCACGGTTGCCAGCAGGGATCTCATCCAGGAGCTGAGCTGGCAGAAGTTACAGTACTGCACAATGGTGATGAGAATGGCACAACACATGAACATGGTGTACTGCAACAGAGAGAGAGAGGGCTGTTAGCAGCTGCCCAGGGCCCTGCCACACCCCCCCGGCAGCAGAGAAAGGGGGCAGCAGGGAGAAGGGGATGATTCCGCCTGCATGAGGAGCACAGGGAGTGATCCCACGTGAAGATGGACATCTTCCCTTCCAGGAGAAAGAAAACCTTTAGCACTGGTGGTTTTGTCACCATTTTCCCTGGATGGAGTTGTTTATCACACCCCTGTTATTTCAGCGATGTCCAGAGCCTCCAGCTTACCTTGGCCAAAAGCTCAGTGCCTCTTCTCATTCAAAAACAGGGAAAAAAAGAAGGTGAAAACTCATGGCAAGCCCCTCTCTGCTGCTGGGGTTAGATCCTGCCTGCTTTGAACTGAACATCGAAATTCCATCGCATTGGAAATGCAGAGCACAATTTCACCCACCCGCCTGCTTTTGGAAACACTTCCCAGAGAACGTTCTCACACTGCCCTGTAACAGCTGAATGCAGGTAAGGAAAGATCTGCCCCTGTAACAAAAGGCAGCTTCAGCCACTGGCAGCTCACACTTGGTAACACACTTGTGGCAATTTGGAAGGACAAGTTCACATTTTCTGTTCCAGGTAAGGAAAGATCTGCCCCTGTAACAAAAGGCAGCTTCAGCCACTGGCAGCTCACACTTGGTAACACACTTGTGGCAATTTGGAAGGACAAGTTCACATTTTCTGTTCCAGGTAAGGAAAGATCTGCCCCTGTAACAAAAGGCAGCTTCAGCCACTGGCAGCTCACACTTGGTAACACACTTGTGGCAATTTGGAAGGACAAGTTCACATTTTCTGTTCCAAATGCCTCATCTCAAATCCCCTTTACCCCTCCACAGCTTTACTGGATAAAGGAAAGGAAGTGCAGCACAGATGCATCACCCAGAGCACCTTCATTTCCCCAGGTACAATCTTACAGTGCTCAAAACTCTCAAGTGTGCCAATGGGCCAATGATGTGCCATTTTGGTTTCCCAAGAATATTCATGACCATCCAAGCTAAACCAGACACTCCACACTTGGATTGAGGAGTTCTGGTCTAGCTTTATGCTGTGTTTTACAGCATGAAATGATCATTCTCTCCCTTTCTCCCTTTAGGTGTCCTGTGCAGCTGAAGCGCAGACTCTGCAGCCTGGCAGTCCTGTGGCATAACAAACAAGCATGTGATTGAGAGCAGACACAGAGCATGGGAAAAATCCTTACATCATTCACCATTTTTAAACCACAAACAACAATTGTTGGTTTTTAAAATGACTTAAAAAGGGATAAAAGGAATTTCAGAAGTGTCCACAAAAAACCCGTAATTTGAACTTAATTTTTTTCCCCCCATTTCAGGTCTCCTAAAGTGGCAGAGCACTGGTTCTCACTCCAAGTGATGCCCCAGCATGAAGCCAGCCTATAGAGGGTCAGGATGTGCTGGATTTTACTATGGATGCATGGCTTTGGAAAGTTTTTTTTTTTCATAGCTGTTTTTGTTAATTTTCATTTTAATTATTTTTTTTTTTTAATCCAGGGAGGGTATAAAATGCAATGAATAAAAAAAAACTTTGCAAAACCATGTCATAGTAAAGGAGGACACTTACCTGACCCTCTATAGATTGACTCCATTTCCTAGAGCTCCATGAGTGGGGAAACACCGAGCACAAGCCAAGTTGGGACATCTCTTGGAGAGTGAGCCAACAGCCCCACGACTCTGGAGCACCTGCAAGAGGAAAGAAAGCAAAGTTCATTCTCAGTTTGGTGACCAAAATCACCATTTTACTGCTGCTGCCTGAAGTGTTTCCACTCAACCTGACCTGCTGCATTGAGAACACACTCATAAAGTGGCTCTTCTGATATTATCTGAAACATTTGGAGAGATGATCAAGGATGGTGATGAATGGGATGGTATCAAAATCAATGGACAGATTTGAGAGATTTGGAGGTTTTCAGCTCCCTTCCCTTGAGGAAAACATTCCTATGGTTAGTTAACTGATAATCATGCAAGGGAGAGAGCATCATTAGACTGAATGAACAAACAAATCAATTTACAGCTTAAAAATTCTTAACTAAAGTTTCAAAAGGTAGAAGCTGCAGAATGATCTTAAGCATGGGATGGAACAGAATGCCAACCACACCCTCCTGTGACTGTGACAACCACGAGATGTATGTTTAAATCATCAAGGACCAAAAAATGTGCAGTCACACGTTCCCATGGAACAAACACTCCCCAGTACCCAGGAATAAACTATGATAGGAAGGGTGAAGAGGATCTGGTCATTACCTACACCCAGGGCCCTGAAATAGCAAGAGCTTGGCAAAACACAATTCCCTGAAGATCCTGGAAAGGAAAGGAAGCTGTCTGTGCTGCCTAAGAGAAACCTGCAGAGAAACAATCTTTCATCTCCAGCTTGAGGCCATTTTGTTCACAGTTCTTAAGCCTTGATTTTATGCTACAGTTGGCCTTTAAATTAAACTGTTCTTCTCCCACCTCACTGCTGCCTATGGCAGGGGGCTGGAACAAGAGGTGCTTTCCAACCCAAAACATTCTATGAATGTTTAACCCCTTATTCTCCCCTTCTGAGTGCTTTTAATAAAAGACACCAAATTCCCTCTGTGTCAGGGTTAAATATGGCAATTTCTTTCCATTCCTTTTCAGAAGGCAGTTATAGCATTCCTTTAACCATTCCCACAGCCCCTGCAATGGCCATTGCTAGGTACCAAGTGCTCTTTCCTTTGTGTTCCTTCACCTCACTTTGCAAAGTCAAAACACCCCTCACTAATCCTGTTCTCCCTGCTGTGGTTCACTGATACAGCTTCTCTGACTCTGAACCCCAAATCCAGCCCAGGACGACAGGCCTGAGACAAACCACTTGGATTATCTAAAAAAAATCCTGCAGAAGTGCTTGGCCTAAGAGGAAGAAGGTATGCAAGCAGCAGGAATTTCTAGGTATCCTCTCCCCTTTTGTCTGAGAGTTTTCACCATGACTGTGTTTACATAACAGACTAGGAATTCCATCATCCACAAAGCCCCATCCCTCCAAGGGATCTGTATCAAACAGATGTAAAGCAGGAGGGAGGTGGAGGAAGGCAGGCAAGCAACAAGCTTTGTTAGCTCCAAATCATCACGTTATGGAACGGAATTCAACAACTTACATGTATATTTGTTTCAAAATCAGAGGTGAAGTGTGAAAAAACTGCAAGAGCTGGGAGAGAAACCAGGATTGCACCAAAGAAGTGTCGAGGCAGCCAGCCAGATATCACCACCAGCAGACGCTTGGTGCAAGTCATCACCTCCTCCAGGAAGAACGCCATCCTGGAACACAGGGAAGCAGGGATGCAGGCATGAATGGCAGCACGTCCTTGTACCTCTCATTTACCTGTAATAATACAGCTTCAAATCCATCACTTGGGTTCTGTGAGCAGCCAAGGTGCCACAGCACCTGCTGGTGATTCCAGAGAATAATCCAGCCGGGCTGCCAGATGACAAAGTGCTTGTTCTGGTGAGGAGGGGCAGCACAGCGAGGGAGAGCCTCGGCATGGTGGCTTTGAGGAAGCAAACTGAAAGCCAGACTTCACTTCCTTGGAAGATTAAACAGAGGGAAGACTCCTCTACATTTATAAATAAAGCAGGCAGGGAGAGGGGAAACTTTTACAAGTTAAAGTTACTGAAAATAACACCAGGAATGTTTGAGGAGCAGGGCAGCTCCAGCACCCATCACACTGCAACCCAAACCAGTTCTCCCAGTTGCAAGCAGCCAGTCTGCAGGCAGGCTCCGTTCCCTGTCATTAGGGAAGGGGAAGGGGAGCGTGGGCTGCGAGCTGGCAGCCTGGCACAGCTGAGCTGCAGGAGCTGAGCCCTGGGAGGCCAGCTGGCACCCACAGGCCCAGCTGCAGCCCACCAGCCACACGGGAAGGAACGGCTCTCGCCTCGAGCTGCCGAGAAAACCACGGCCCCAGCCTGTGCACAGCTGAAGGAGCCAACTGGAGGAGCTCTGGAGAGCAGCTTACCGGAGATGCTTCTCAAATGAGAGCAGCTCTAATTGCTAAAATGAATAAGGGAAGGTAAAAGGATGCTCAATGCTCAAGGGTATTGCATAGAAAACTAGTATTTATCCACAGAAATAAATCCTTGGGATAACTTCCTTCTCAAAGCTCAACATCAGTCACTTGAGAAAAATTGCAACTGCTGTTCAAGTGCCTAATTATTTTTAAGAAGATATAAAAAGGTGGTGTAGCAGCAGTTAGCTGCATCCAGAGCTACTAATAGCATGTGTGGAGTTATCAGACTCAGGCTGGGCAGGTAATTCTGGACTACAGAGCCCAAACAATACAGAATCACACCTTTTTTTTGACAGAGATGATCACAGCTGAAAAAAAAACCAAACAAAACCACACAATAAATATGAAATTCCCAGTCTCCAAAGTCGCATAAATTACCCCGTATCACCTGTATCTCTAAAAAGAGAAAAGATATCCACTCTTTTTAACCCTGTTGTCTGAAAGGTTTTATATTGGATAAAAGCCTGACACGAATCAAGCTGAATTTAAACTTCTTTATGCCAGTTTGACAGTCATTCCACACCTTTAAACAGAAATTGTTTGTGAATGAGATTTTAATTCTCTGGTCTGGAATTCAGTGACTTGCAACCATAAGTATTTTGTGAAGCACAAAAGAACTCTTCTCTAATTGCACACGTTTAAATCTGTAAATTATACTTAAATTCTTGGAAAAAGAGGGATTTGGGAGGACGGAATACCCTGTAATTCAGTGGGAGCCCACGAGAGGGTGCTCCCAGATTTGCCAGTTCCCAGTTTAATGGACTTCCATTCACACCAAAAATTCTCATTGTATTCCATCAGAAAACAGAATTTCTAGCAAAGCACTGGAATTTAAATCCTGGATACAAAAGATTGAAAAAAAAAGCTCTCTAGAGTAAGAATTGAGGTTTCTGAAGGGTTACAGACTGTCAGAACTGTCCCCCTGCTCACTGGCAGCCCCACTGCCCAGCACTGAGTACGTCTGAAATCACCACCCAGCTTCCCATCTGGGAAAGTAAAGCCCCGTTCTCCAGCAGCCCATGGACTGGGAATGGCACCCCCACGGCCGGGCTGAGAGCACGGGAAGGGGAAGGGATGCCGGGCCCAAGGCTCCCTGAGCACGCTGCTCCCTGCAGGGGCAGCCCGGAGCCACCCGGGCCCCTCTCTGGCGGCTCCACCCCGGCTGGCACAGACCCGGCCCCGTGCAGCCGCCCAGGGCAGCTCCTGTCTCACCCCGACCCACACACCAGGGACTCCACCGAATGCACTCTCCCTTCTGCCGAGCCTCCGTGCCAGGACAGACTCCTGTGGGAACTACAGCAACCAATCCCTGGGTGAACCCCGCGGGTTAATCCCGCCATGAGGACACTGCTTTATTTAGGAGCTGTGTGTCTCAAAAAGGCAGGTGCAAATTCCAGGGCAGTGCCACGTCTCTCCTGATAATCTTTACCTTCTTGCATTGATTTTTTCGGGAGGGGATTTATCGTGGGGCTCTGCATTCTGGAATTAAATGATGGAATTCTCCTCTCCAACAGTGAATCCAGCCCAGTGCTCCCAGCACAGGAAGTCAGGGGTGCATTAAATCCAGACAGCAGTGAGAGCTGCAGACAGATTTAATGGCTACAGGGCAGTATCAGTAAATAATGCAGTGTCAGTGGGCAGCTCAACAGGGCTTAAATGCTAAAGCATCTGAGCTGTTTACACAAGCTAGAGTTCAAATTAGTAACTTTGACATAAATGATTAATGGCTAATGGAGACTGTTACCATCATTTTTGTATTTACTGGCAGTTTAAAATCAATTCCCAGAGTTCAAATCAAAAGCTTTTGGCATAGCAGCAATTTGGTGGGATATTAAATACCAGATGTTAGAAATAAATAAAGGCAAACAGACTACATTGTTTTCCCCAGCATCAATACTCTGTATCAGTCGTGTTAACAGAGCTGGTTCATTAAGCTCAAGGGGCAGAAAACCATTTCTGCTCCTGGGCATGAGGAATTTAGGAAGATCCAGTGTTGGCCACAGGTCTTGGCTGAGGACAGATGGGGGGGTGGCACCTCAGCAAGGCTGGGAAGGCGAAGCACCAGGAAAAGGGCAGTTCTTTGGTCAAACAGCACAAATTCCCTTCTACAGTCAGATTGCAATTGCTTTCTTCATCCAGATGATTTTTTTTTGCTGTCTAGAAAGGTCCTCTCAAATTCATGAATCAACTGGAAGTGCTCCCACCTCTCACTCCCTTGAATAGGGCTAAACACCCACTACTCTGCCCTCAACTCTTCACCCACAAGCCTTCCCTGAAGCAAGCTATCTAAAGCAGCAACACATTTTTTGTAAATAAACTTATTTATAAGCAGTTTTACTCGAGGACAAGATGTCAAAATTATCTAGTGAGCAAAACTTCTATATTTACACTAAATATTGGGCAGAACCTCTAAGCCCTATTCCTGCAGAGCCACTCCTCAGACTCCAAAGCAGAATCTCACACCTTGTTGTACATTCAACGATTTTTTAAAAAATACCAGAACTTCAGGATCTCTTACACTTCAGCTGAGCTCATCAAAGTAGCTATGTTTCAAGTGGGCAGAAGGACATTCTTCAGAGAACATTTACAGAGGAGATGACATCTTCCACGTGCTCACAAATGAAGCACCAATTTTTGCATGCAGCTTTATACAATTAATTTTTGAGTGGCTCTTGTGCTAACAGTGGGATCTTCATTTATAGGTACTCCAATAATTTATTATCAGACACTTCAGAGGAATCAAAACATCCCTCTCCCTCGTAAGCTTTGCTCCATGAGGACTTTTGCTGCTGCAGAACTAAAGTTTTAAGTTGTTTCTGACTGCCCAGGCTGTGACAGTGCTGTGCTCTCCTCCTGCCTCCCACAGCTGGACTCAGGGCTGAGCCACCAGAGCCAAGGGAGCCCTTGCTAGGCTGAGTCCTGGATTTAATTACAATTTAGCTGATTTCAAGGCAGGGTGTTTAGCATCATGATAATGAAAATACAATGTGAAACTTAGGCAAGAATTTTCTGGTCTTAAAATAATCCCTTTTCCTGAAATTCTGGGATTGTGCCCAGCATTGTAGTCCAGTCTCCTCCCCAAAGATGTCTCGGTGGTATTCCGTGATTGTCATCTGGGATGACATTTCTGCACAGGAAGTTCTGCACTGTTTCTGTGCATAATGAATGGTCAGAGGGAGCAGTCCTCACTTGGAAGAGGATTTTAAGAGGAAAAAGATGATTTTCACCTCCCTGCCCAAAGGAACTGTGTGCCTCAGGTTATGGAGATTGGGGTGACCCAGAAGTGTATTTTAGGTATCTACTATAAAGCAAATACACAAAACAAATTCAAAACATCCCTGCTGGTTTGAAGGAGAGGACAGGGCAAGGCAGTGGTCACTTACCCCATGCAGCCTTTCCTGGTTCCCAGGTAACCAGAACAGTTTGAGGAGGCTTGAGGGTATGGGTCAGGCTGACAGCACGGAGCTGCAGTGAAGCCAAACCCCTGCACAGCCACTCACAGACAAAACCACTTCACCAACTCCTGACTATACAGACTGAAAACAACAATTTCCCTTCTCCTTAAGGAACCCATAAACCACCAATTATAGAGCTGGACTGCAATAAAACCTTATGTATCTACCTATAAATATTTATAAGATTATAGCAATAATTTTTATAAATGTGCAAAATACAGCAAAAGCAACATCCTATGGGGAAAACAAGTGGGGAAAACAAAAAATTGAAAAATACTAAAATGAAGTAAGAATTCACCTGTAAAGGGAGTGAACACAAATTTTCACCAAATACACCTGGACAGCAGAAAGCAGCACTTCTGGAAAGCAGTGGCTGAACTGTTCCCAGCTGAACAAGTTCATGGCCACCAAACCCAGAGCACCTGAAAGAGCTGCCTGGGCACATTAAATTGCCTGAAAAACTTCTGCCCCACCAAAACCAGAGTGCAGAAACTTCTGCAAAGGGGAAAATCCATTTCTGATGCAAGAGAGAGGACAGAACAACTAACACAGTTTAGAATGGCAACTCCACCAGTTCAACCATCTCCCAGTACAGCTTTTTTAATTCTCTGAATTTCTAGGTTTTCTAAAAACTACTCAAATTGCAACAACCAAACACCCCTGCTAAGAAATGCTATCTTTAAAAGCATTTCATAGATGGCTTCTCTCTACTCCACATGCCAACTTTGATGTAAATCCACTTGCACATTTATATGCCCAGTGAGGTACAAACTTCCCTCAGTGACTAAAGCATTAATTCAGTATTTTTTACTTTGACCCTGCAAAGTCAAAATAAGAGTGCAAACTGCAATCTCTCATTTCTTTTGAAACAGCAGCAGAAACTGCTTCCAGCTCATCATTACAAAAGCATTTTGACTGACACATTCCTGACAGATCTGCAGAACCCCAGGAGAGGACACCCACTTGCACACATCACCCTTATCCTGCTGTTGTGTCAGGGAAGTGCAGGGAACACTGGGATGAGGGGGGCAGAGCAAACTCACCCCTACACCTCCAGACAAACAAACAGCTCATTACCAGGCTGATCACCTGGGTTAATGACAGGTTACACGGGGTATCTGTGCACACCCAGGAGAGCAGGAGCTGCACTGAACAAAGGGCTCTTTGCCCCCCTGTGTGTGTGAGTAACCCCAGCGATGGAGGAGTGACCACAGCAGTGTCCTGGGAGCCCAGAACACTCAGCACTGGGGGTACTGGGTGCAAATGGGGAATGAGCTGAGTCTGCTGAGGGCACAGGAGAGGCTGAGGGGCAGGACAAGGGTTCAGGTGTGGGGTTGGCCCCCCTGAGCATGGCCCTGCCAAGTGCCACGCCTTCTGCAGAGACAAAACAGTGCCCCTTCCTTCTGGGGAAACACTGGACTCCTGTTATTTGTCAGACACAGAAAACATGAACCATCTCAATGTTAACCCATGAAACTTGAAAAAAAAATTAAGTCTGGACAGACACAATGTGCCTTTAGCAATTTCTCTTCTTTCTTTGAGGGCAGCCCTGCTCTTTGCAGCTCTGACACATGATGTGTCTGTTTTAACCCCAGAACTCTGTACTTTTATCTCAGAATTTAAAGGAGCAGTTTTTTGGGTGGGTTTGTTTGCAGGACAGATAAAAGTTTTCTGTTTGAATTCTGACAGTCCTGTGAGAAGACATACAGTGGCAGTGGCACGTGGCACCCCAAGAAACAGTGAGAGGGGCAGGGATGGGATGCAGATTCCACTTCCCTAAATGATCTCTATCCAAGTCACAATTCTGCTGCAATTCCTGCAGCCAGAGCTCTCCCTGCACAAGATGTGCCGTGAGCTTGGCTGCACTGACTCTGCTCTTCAAGCACTACAGCCCGGCCAAGCGAATTCCTGGGACGCTGTCAAACAAAATGTTCCTGAGCCAGGCAGCACTGCAGCTCTCCCTGCTCTGTGCAGACTTTGTCACACTTCCTTTACCTGATGGAGATGACAAGGGACAGCACTTCCAGCAGGATGGCGATGACGAACACCACGACGGCCGCGGGGGGCGGAGGGGACGCGACCATTCCATGCTTCAGGAAACACGTGATGGAGAGGATGAGGAAGACTGTGGTGGACAGGAACACGTCCAGCAGCGAGCTGAAGGTGGCACTGGCAAACGTCTTCACTGGAGCATTCTTTATAACCTGTGTGGAACACAGGGATTGAGGGAAGGGATGAAAAGGAATAAATGCTCTTTTGCTGAATTCAACTGGATGATGAGCAGCAGCTCCTAACAAATAAAGGAATGAAGACATTTTGGCCACTTTATTGATCCAGTACAAGCACTGGTTGGAAACAAGAAGCAGAAGAGGTGGTTTGATGGCTGTCACAGCTCCCTGAGCAGACTGTGTTGAAAAGAAGTATTGGTGGCACAGTCCCCTGGCCTCAGGTGATTTTTACACACTATTATGATACAGAAATAAACACAAAAATTGACTATTCTGTGCAAAGAAACATCAATATAATTAGAAGATAAGTTATGGGATATTTTCTTCTATTAGTTTAATTTAAAAAAATAACAGATTTGACTATAACCTTTTTAGCGCTGATGGTTAAGAAAACTCTCCTAACACCAGCCCACAGACGCAGCTCCTGTGGCAGAGTTCACACCTCCCTTTCAGACTGGATTAAAAGCTGTGTAATCCAAATTGATGGGAGCCCAGGACATCCAGTTCTGCTCAACCCCTCACCACACATTCCCATCCCATCCTGGCCTGGCCCAGTGCTCATGCAGCTGTGCTTTGTGCTACCGTGGCCAGTCCTGCTGAAAACCAGACCATGAGCTCCACATCCTGGCTTATCAAGGTGAGCCCAGTCCTAGGAGTGTTTGTATCTGTCAAGAGACCACAGAAAGGAAGTTCCAAAGAAAACCAAAATTATGTTATCAATGTCACCATGAGGGCGCCCAGGTGGAGAGCTCTGGTTTAATTTGGGAGTTTCTTTTGTTCCACAGAACACTTCCTGTGCTCAGCAATACTGGGAAACAAACTTGTTCCTCATCTGCACCTCCCTGCAACCTAATAAATCCAGTCAGCATCACTTCAGTGCCAAAATCACCTTTTAACCTGAAAGGGTAGCAGAATCCTGTCCACCCACACATGAAGTCCCATCAATTGAATTAAGGGAAGCAGCACTGTATCCCCAAGTGACAGAGTTAAAGATGATCTCACAGTGCTAAGTAGTGTCTTCATTTCCAAATGAGAACAGATTAAGGCTCTTGGGAAGCAGAGCTGATTCCGGAGAGGGATCACAACCTGAGCATGCAGCTGGCACTGCATAATCAGAGGTGAATTCAGGGGTGCTGGAAGTCACTTTCAGCAGCATTGACTGTCAGGCCATTAGAGAACCTGGACTGTTGTCAACCCTTTTCACTCTCCAAAACAAGATTTCATTGTTGTTTTGAACCAGAACTCTGCTAACATTAAAGCTTTAACAAGTTTTTGCCCTAGTGCTGCAGAGTTACTCTTAGAGAGTGAAAATTCCCACTTTCAAGGATGTTTATGTAATAATTTTCATATTATTAGCTTGCCACTAACAAGATGCACAGGTCACATTCCTGCTCTTTCTAGGAATTCCTACAGAGCCACATTAATAGATCCATCTGTATATGCTTTACTATCTCTTGCTTTGCCTCTCTTTCCAGTCTTTCCTCTGGAAACTACTTGATTTATTATTTTCTGTACAGTTTGCAAATTTTGCAGGCTGTATCCCACAGAAGTTTCTCCCTGTTGTTGCTACAGGAACCTTCTGCTGAGAGATACCACTAAATTACAGTGCTGCAGGATGAGCATTGAGCTCCTGACCAAAGTGGAGAGACTGACCTGCAACACAACTAGGCTTGCCTTTAGTAAATAAAATAAAATAAATAAAGTTAGGTGTCACCTGGAAGTATTGGAAAACAAGCAAATATTGCTAGGGAGAATGTGACCACACTGCCCAGAAGTGAAAGCAAGAAGCAGCAGAAGCAGAAATCCTGCTGCCCTCAGAAGCAGGACATACTGGGAAGAAAAGAAACCCACACCTAATTTCTCCTGATGCAGTTCTACAGATGGATCACCCAAATCAACAGCTCAGTGCTGCTGGAAGGGAAGGGCCCATTCCCCTTCCTGCTGCCGGACGTTTATCTCGTGCTGGCTCTGGCACTTGCCAACCTCTCCAGAGCTGCTGCTCTGCAACAGAGCACAAACCAGCCCGAGATGGAAGGAGACAGAGCCCCAAACAGAAAAACAAACCATGAATATTTCATTCTAGGCCAGTAAATGAACTGCTCACAGCAGGGAAGGCTGAGAAGCACCAGAGCCATTAGGAGGGGCAGGGAGGAGGAGGAGCAAGGAGGGCAGAACAATCGCCTTTTCTTGGCAGCAATTTTTCAGCTACTGGTGGAAATGCAGCCTCAGTTCTAAGTGACACCTAATGTCACTCTAGGTAAATTTAAACTATCTTATCAGTCAGGCAGGGAAATCCAGTGCTGTGGAAAGCCTGTGATATTATTAGCCCCCAAGGGAATGAAGGAGTTTTTAGACTCATTGTAGAATCCTGAAGAAAACACCAAGTTCCTTACAATTCCAGTGGTTTGAGCTGCCTGTATCTGAAGGCAGCACACTTAAGGAATTAGGACATCTGAATTCAGCACAGGTTTGGAATCCACAGGGATAACCATGAGACTGTGACTAAACAAGAACCAAATTCTAAGTTACCATTCTCAAAGTCAGAATATTTGATGAGAAGACAAGCAGCAATTGGTCCTTTACTGTGGTAAGTGATGCTCCTTACCATCTCAGCATGGTTCTCCGGCCACCCTAAAAACTTAAAACATTAACCTGAACATGGAGAGCAGACAGGTGAGACGTGATCAGTGTACTTCAGATTTCCAGCCCAAACACTGAACCTGACTCAGGGCATGGCAAAAGATACTCCACGGGCTGGAACTCCTCTGTTCTGATGTCAGGCTTGGAATGCTGGAAGCGTTTAGCCTGGAGAAGAGAAGGCTTTGGGGACACCTTAGAGCCCTTCTAGTGCCTAAAGGAGCTCCAGGAGAGCTGGAGAGGGACTTTGGATGATGGCCTGGGGTAACATGACAAGGGGGAATGGCTTCCCGCTGCCAGAGGGCAGGGTTAGATGGGATATTGGTTCTTCCCTGTGAGGGTGCTGAGGCCCTGGCACAGGGTGCCCAGAGCAGCTGGGGCTGCCCCTGGATCCCTGGAAGTGTCCAAGGCCAGGCTGGATGGCGCTTGGAGCAACCTGGGATAGTGGGAGCTGTCCCTGCCCAGGGCAGGGGGTGGAATGAGATGGGCTTTATGGTCCTTTCCAACCCAAACCATTCCATAATTCTATAATAAACTGAAAGGAGACTGTTTTCAGAGGCAGCAATACCAAGTAAAAATCTCATTTGACATTTCACGACCCTGGTCATGAAACAACTGCAACAAAATGTGTTAAAAAACCCAAGGACAGACAGTGGCTTACAGACAGAAACCAATGCCAGTAGAAACACACCTCTTCCTGGTAGCTTGTCCTGTAGTCCATCTCCAAATCCTGGTCCAAGAAGTTGAGGCTCAGCTTGTTAATAGGTGGTTTAAAGAAGTAATCTTTCATGAGGCTGAAGAGAGAAGACAAAATCAACATCAGTTTGTTCAGCTGTACCTCCTTCAGGCCCCCCCAGTCTGTGGCTGCTGTTTCTAGGCATGCTGGCACTTGGCTTTGAAGTTCCTGTGGTTTTTCTTCTTTCTTGATCACTAAAGTATCCTCTTACCCACATCACTTGCTCAGTCAAAGGAAATATTCTACAATAAAAGCAAACTTTTATACTTCCAGGAAGAGTCTAACAAGTCCTTCCAGAAATGTAACAGATCTAACTGATGAGTACAGATAATTGTAACATAAGCCAGCAAATAGCAAAGGTTAATTGCTGCTACAGACACACAACCTCTGGAGACACGTGGCTGTAGGATATTTGTGTCTTGGGTGGAATTCTACGGCTCAAAGCCAGCCAAGGATGACAAAGGTGACAAATGGTTATGGGGGAAAAAAACCCCGCCCATTTTAGCAAACAGCAGTTTCTCGTTATTTCAGACACTAAAATAATTCAGTAAATCAGCTGGGAACATTCCCTTAAAGATCTGGGCTGCAGAGAAGACATGGAGAGCTGAGACTTACTTCTGAAATGGGAGATTTGGAGTGACCAGCACCATCAGCAAAAGCAGTGACAACTAATGACCTCAGGGCTAAGGAACCCAGAGGCAGCATCTACCAGAGGGTGTTTATGCCCTCCTTCACCTTCATCTTTTCCACAGAAAGCAAAAAAAACCCCACAGCAACATAAAAGAGGCTTCAATCATTAGAAGTTGGGTTTATTTCCCATCCTCTGGAAGACAAATAAAAAGCTGAGTTTTGTGTCAGCAGAATGAGGTTTCTGAATGAAGTTTCCTGATGGCACTTGACCTGCCAACCTTTTCTCCCCTGAGCAGGTGCCAGGGAGCTGAAGGGACTCGGGAAGCCCCGAGTGCTTCGTGTGCAAGGTCACACCTGCTTGTGGCACTTGTGGCTGGCACAGCCCCTGGGACAGACCACACCCCCCCNCCTGAGCAGGTGCCAGGGAGCTGAAGGGACTCGGGAGCCCCGAGTGCTTCGTGTGCAGAGCTGCAGAGCAAGGTCACACCTGCTTGTGGCACTTGTGGCTGGGACAGCCCACCCCCCCAAATACACCCCTCCCTGCCTGGGAACCTCCTCTCATTTTCAGGCAACTGATTCCATGTTTTATTTACAGGAAATTGTTTCTAAAATCCCTCCGAATCTAAAATGGGGTGGCCACTTTCCCAGTGCTATTCCTGCCCTGGAAACTGCAGCACCAGAGCCACAGAGTGGGCAATTCCCAAGCTGGTGACTCTGAGCAAAAACCAGAGATGCACATGAGGTCAAATTCCAAGCAGATGAAGAAGCTGAAAGAAAAATCCTACAGAGCTTGTCTGTGCCTGAATTCTTTTTATAAGGGGGTTTGGTTTTGGGGTTATTTTCTGTTTATTTTTATGGAACTCTTGCCTAAGAGGTTTTCTTGGAAGTGCAAGCTCTCAGCACAAGATGGCATGTGGGAAGCAATTTTTTTTAAATGAGATGCAACATCAACCAAACACACATTCCTAGACTGATGCTGGAGAAGACAAAGGAGTCTGAGCATGAATATGGCTGATACTCGGTAACCTTTAAACAATCTGGCCTTGGCCAGTACGTTAAAAATACCAGGAGACTCTGAAAGAATGACAAGATATGTTCACTTGAGTCACTCCTCTTTTATTTGTCCTTGTCTTCATTCCTCACCTTTCTTAGACATTTCTAAGAGCATCCTATAATAAAAATTTTGAAAGCTTTTGGTTTTTTTTTTTTTAAGTACTGTTGACTCCCCTTTCTTCCTGCAGGGAAGCTCAGTGGAGGTGGTGATGGTGCTGCTGTGCTGGTTAAGGATGTAGGAGGAACAGTCCAGCTCCACAGTGCAGCACGAAACAGAAGGTGGAACACGATGGAACCAGGGTGAAGGAAGCATTCCCGGGGCCTTCTCAGCTCCCTGTCAGCTCATTCTGTATCCAAAAGGAAGATCCCACTTGATGAAACAGTCAAGTACATAATCTGCCTCCCAGGAGGCCTCTGCCTCCCAGCACAGGGTGTTCCCCAGATCAAGCCAGACTGGGAAGTGGGAAATGAAAGAAACAAACAAATTTAAAAATAATGAAGAAGTATTTAAACAAGAAGCTGCCCCAAGCAGGGGATGAAGGGCAGCACAGAACCCAGTTCTGGGGGAGCTTCACATATCCCTGAGATTCTGCTCTGGAAGTCTGAAGAGATCACTGTGAATACTGCCCTGATCAGCACACAAGAGTACCTGCTTCTTGTACTTCTGAAGGTCCATAACCTAAGGAATACCTCATTTTTGCTGGAAACAAAAATCCCCAAACCAAGAATCCTTTGAGGATATTCCCAGTGAAATTAAGCTCAAACATTTTATACTCTTACACCACAGTTTTCTTTTAAAGAACACAGTAACGTGCAGGTTACAATGAATAAAGCACAGGATTTTTATAGAAGTAAGCCAGACTCAAAGCTGAAAGTATTCACTGTTTGTCAAATACAGAGAATCAAGCTGTAAGAATTGGCAACTTTCATAAAATGATTCTTTTATAATGTACTAATACAAACATGCCACACTAATACTGCCTTTATTAATATTATTTTTAAAGAACATTGGAATTGTGCCGAGGTATCAGCTCCAAGGTGAAATCTTGGCATGCAAAAAACTCTCAGCCACACAGCTGAGCTCAATATTCCCAGTGTCCAGCATTTCCTCCCAGCTAGCCCCAGGCAGCTTCCTAATGCAGTGTACAGGCTCCTGAATCCCCCCAGGACATGTTTAACCCTTCCCAGCTCTGCAGGAAGCCTGTGGGATTAATTTATGCACTGTATCTGGGTTAAGTATTTTCTGTTAACAGGAATTTATATCCCTGCAGTGGAAATCACTGCTCAGTGCTCAGGGAAGATCACTTGGCTTTGCAACAGCATCAAACCAACAGAGCAAAACTCAGTGCAAATGGGGATTCCTGTAAAATGACCACGAGGAAGTTTGGTCTCCTCCCTGAGACACCTCAAATTCTCCATTCAAAGATCCTCACAGATAATGGATTCATCAAGATCAACAATTATGTTTTACAGAAGGGGACCAAGAACATTTTTTAAATGTTCTCAATCTCTCATTGAGAAATGTTGGAAAAAATCAGTGTAAACTGGTAGGCTTAAAGCATTTTGCATAGATCTAATTAATCAGAAGATTATTTTTGGAAAGTTATGTTTACATGAACTGAACTCAGCAGAGAAGTTTCCCTGGCAACAAGAAATGGCCCACTTAATATGGTAATGATGATATTTAATTGGGACCAAAAAAAAGCCAGGCTTTGACTGATCTCAAATCATGGTACTCCTTCTTCCAAATCAGAAAAAATTACCCATTTTGGGAGTGGAGGAGGAAAGCACCAGAACACAAGAACTTGAGCGAGGTACCTTCAGCAGACCAACTGCATAAATTAAGCTGCTTCTGTAAGTTATGGTTTGCAGAGTGCTGGCTACATTTTAAACAATATTCCTATTTGTTCTGGCTGATTTCTGCCAACATTTGGACATTCCAAATCCATCTATTTTCTAATATTTGGAAATATCAGCTAAACCTCCATTCTCAGCCACTAATGACAGACCATACATTGAGAAAAACAATAAAAACCCCTAAATTTTGACCCAAGTTGGCAACAGGAGAAAGGTAAACTGAGAAAATCTAGGTAAGAGACTGGAGAGGGACTCCTGTCCCTTCCTCTGACCTCTCCATGTTTCCATAAAGGTGATGGTGTCCCTGTTCCAAACAGCTGAGTCCATAGGAGAACACAGTTTCAAGGATATTTAGATAAAATACCCTCAATCTGAGTGGAAGCAATGAAACAAAAATAAAAATAGCCATAAACAATAATAAACCCAAGCTATCTGTTTAGCTGCTCCAGTCAAAACACTGCCATAATGGAGATATGGTTGTGTGTTGATAAAAATCCCACACTACTAAATTTTGAAGAATATTTCCTCTGTCCAAAATAAGCTTTTTTGTTTGAAACAGAGAGAGAAAGTAATTTTACAATACCTAAGTGGATAGTAAGTGCATGAGAATTCACTCCTATTAATTCTGCTTCCAAGCCCAGTAGGATTTCATGATTAGTCACATGTTATCAGACATTTTTCTTTTACTACGAAAAAACGTGAATTCTGTGGTTCAGGTCTTCTGTTACACCTTAAACTGCAGAGGAAGGTACACACTTCATGCATTAAGAGGACTCTGGATCATAAAACGGAGTTCAACTTCATGACAAGTGATTTAAAGAGCAATTTCCCTTTCAAAGACTGGACTGAAGGAGGATTGTTCACCATGGAAGTGATGAAAAACTGGTTTCACTTATTTTAAACAGAAAGCTTCTGACATCAAGTTTCTACTGTAGTTTAGACAGAACAAAGACTAAAATGAGAAAACTTATAATGTGTTAGATGTTGACAACAATTACTGAAATCAGACAAAAAGCACACAAATACGAAAGTATGGGACCCCAGCACTGCCTTCTCACCTTTACAGGATTGTACACTGCACAGCTCCATTTTCCTTACCTGTCTTCTTTAATCACATCCACGAAGTGGGCATCTGTCTTCTCCCGGATGTTTTTGAACCTGAGCGGGAGCAGAGCTGACTGATCCAGGCTCACTCCGCCCCAGCGCCCTTTCTCCTGCAGCATTTCGTACAGCGAGGTTTGGCTGTTGCTGAGCTTCTCCTCCTGGGGAGGACTCAGGAGCCCATTCTGAGTCTTTGGACTGTGTCCTCCTGGAGCCTGCACAACAGAGAGCAAAACACACCCAGGGAAAGTCAGCGCTTAAGAACAGACAGAAGAAGTTGCAAGGAGCAAAGAAACTGAGAGAAGCTCTCCCCTCAGCACCCTGAGCTCTGACCATAAAGACCAAACTCTCCCTGCCTTGAATCCATGCACATTTCCTGTGGATGCACCTCCCACGTGCCTGTTTAGGTGCCACCTTTGTGCTTTTTATGAACCAGCTCTCTGAGAAGCAGAAAACAAAGCATATTTTCCCACACTCAGTGACAATCAACCACAAGCCCAAATTTCATTCACTCATCTTACGGTTAAGATTCTTCTAAAAATCTTTTTAATTACACACTTAACCTGTGCTGACTCTCCCTGGGTCATGAGACAGCTCACTCTGCCAGCCCTTGCTGATCCTTCCCCTGACCACTACAGGCCTGCTGCTTTTCCAGAGGTTCTCCCTCTCCCATATCTGTGGGAACAGCCCTCCCGTACATCTCATCCTACAACAAAAACTCCTGCAAATTAAACTGCATTTCCTTCTTTAACATATAATTCTTTTTTTCTGGTTTACTTTTGCCTTTGTATTAGTTAAGACAGCTTTAATTCTGACAACAGCTTGCAACACAGCTTAGGTACACAGTATCACCAATGCTGATGTCATTGGAGAGCATAAATTACTTTTAAACAAAAATCATTCTATTTTTGTGGAGCCTGAAGTTCCCTCTTCTACATTTTGTTTGACCTAGACCAATATGTACTGAAGCTATTCCAAAAGAATTAGACAGCTCAGTGTGGTTAGAATAAAAATGAACTGCAGTTAGTCAGGATCATTTTCAAATGCAAACATAGAGCAAACTTGGCATATTTGAGTGTTCCTCTCCCTTCATCCATATCTTATCACTTATCATGTAGCATTTATCCTCATCCTGAAGCCCACTCATGACAGAAGTTTCTCCATTCCTGCTTGTACAGAAGTGACAAGCTCCTCCAGAAGACTATTCTTGGATGCCACCACAGTGACCATAAATAAATACCATAAATATCATTACCACCCCAACCACGTGCTGAATATGCTACTGACATTGTAAAATCAACTTAAAGTTAGAAAATATCTGCTTTCTGGCTGCCCATGCAAAATCAATTCCATTTCCTTGTGTGATCTGTCCTGTGAGGCAAAGGAGGCACATGAACACGGCCAGGTAAAGGGAAAGGCTCAGACATGGCCAAGGAAGACACAAGACTAAGGGGGCAGCAGGAGAACCCTGCACAGGGAAGAGTCAGGAAGCACTTGGGCTTGGCTCCTGTCACAGCCAAGACCTCCAGAGCTAAAGCCATAACAAGGTGTGCTGGAATGGTTCCCTGGAGCTCCAGGAAAAGCAGGAGGGGGGTGGGTTGTGCTTCCCCTTCCTCTCTCCCCCCGGGGGGATGCAGGATCCCCACCCTGTGGGCTGCCCCGACGGAGGTGTGAGCCCAAGAGCCACGTGCTGGGAGCCAGGAGATGGAAAGATTCCCAGTCTGGTCCCTTCTAGCCCTCACAACAGTTGTTTTGGCAGCTTGCAGGTGTTCCCAGCACAGCGACAGCAGCTGAGGAAGGAATAGGAAATGGGGTGGTTTCCTTGGTGTGCTGCCAATGCTTTGCTGCAGACCATAATCACCAGAAGGGAGAGGGGATTTCAGCCACAGATCCCAGCAGGGGCACACCAAGAGCCCCGGGACAGAGGGACACTCCTGTAAGGCAGAGGCACAAGAACTCCTCACATGAAAGGTCACCAGGTTCTTTTCTATGAGAAAACACTGAGCAGCTCCTGAGCAAGTCCTCCTACATCTCTGCCAGGTTATCCAGCCTGCCCAGAGGGAACAGGGCTACAGAGCACCCTGCAGAGCCAGGGCAAACCCCTCTGGTTTTGAGGTGAGGAGGACTAGCAAAGGGAGACTAAATAAACTAACCAACCAGCTCTTAGTGAAGAGCCTTCATTGTTTGATGGGTTGGGTTTTTTTAACTAATGCTAAGGGTTGTATTTGCTCAGAGCATTCCCCAGAACAACCTGAGGCCAAAAGAAAAACTGAAAGTCACAGTTACCATCTTTTTCTTTTCCCCTGTGAAACAATCTTTCTCCTCTTCCTCACCATTCCAGCCACTTGTTACTTGAAAAGCAGCAACCAAGAACCCACAGTTTTAACTGTGATCAGCTCAAATAAGAGATTTGGACTCCAATCCACTGTCTGCTTTCCCTGCTGTTCCTCAAGATCATCTGAAAAATGCAGTGAAAATTCCTCTCTTTCAAAGAAGGTCAGCATGGACTTTCTCTTTAGCTACTTGGCAAAGGCTCAAATCCCCAAGAAAATTCTTCCTCTCAGTCAGCTCAAGGTTTCTCTGTGCTCTGTTAATCTTAACAGGCAGGGATTAGAGTATGAAACTGTTTGTGTAGGAGAAAATCCCTATTTATTAAATGTTGTTAGCTCCAGCATTACTGGGGCTTCTGAAAGCAACAGGCTGCAGGGTTTCCCTGAGAACTTGAAGGCTTGGTGTGGAGTTTCCTCTCATCAAGAGACAAGGAAGCTCCAGAGGCTGTTGGGAGCCACGGAAGTCCAAGGATATGATCAAACATCATTAACATTCCCTAAAGACAGGAGACAGGAGTGCAGCATGTGGGGTGGGAAGAGAACAGAGATGGGTAGAGGGAGCTTATGTCTTCTTCCCAAGACAGCTGAGGGCTGCAAGGAAGTCTTGGGAATCAAACACCACAGCAGCTTTGTGCACGTGGCTGTTCTTTGAGCTTTCAGTTGAACAGGTATGCCAGACTTACTGGTGCCATGACACAGCTCCCATCTTTGGCTGAGCAATAACCAAACCAAACCCAAGAGGAAGTGTGATTTGGGCTCCACTGGAATTCCTCCAGTGGAACCACAGACCTCCTCCTCAACTCTGTATACACAGCTCCTCCAAGGAAGGTCAGATGACTTGCTCATTCACACAAACAAAGCCAATGCAGCTACAGCAGGAAGCAACTTCAACCAGGCAGTTGGCACCTAAGGACAATCTCTCTTCAGTTGGTTCTTGGAGATCCCTGCACGTGGGCAGAGGCCACCTGGGCAAGTAGCACCTCCTGCCTACCATCTTGGCAGCCCAGGCAGATCTCCCACATGTTCTCTGCCTTCGAGATCTCAAGCTGGTTTGAGGCAAATCCCTGCTGACACTTCCCTCAGGGCTCAAGGGATCACGGTTTTATTCTTTTGTTAGGCTGTTTCCTGGAACTCTGGCACAGATCTGCTGTGTAACACACCCCTACAGCCCAGAAAGGCAGGCCCTGCTTCTGAGCTTACAGTTTAAGCATGAGACAACGGGTCAAGTACAGACAGAGAGGGACAAACACAGATTAATGAAGTGGCTCAGCAGTGGCAGCAGTGCTGTCAAGTTTTTCTATCAGCATTACAGGTGAGAAGAGCTGTAAGACAGACGTGAAGAACAAGATCACTGTCTCAGAGCATCTCTACAAAGAGATTCTCCCCAAGGAGAGGAAACATTATATTTATTTGAATATACAACAACCAGGTAATGAGCACTGGTCTTCAGTCTGCATTTAGCTTAACATTCAGGGAGGAGTGAGAGGCGACAGGCAGGGCACAGAGGCTGCAAAGGCCACGAACAGGACGACCAACAGGCAGCCTGGTGTGGCAGAGCAAGTGGCTTCAGTGAGAATATCCAAGCAACAGGCAAGGAAAGCACGCGTGGCAGCAGCAGCAGGAATATGAAAGAGGCTGTTTCTGCCAGCCAGGAAGGGATGCAAACTGACTCAAAGCTGTGAATTTGGTGTGTGAACAGGAACGACCCCATCTCAGTGGTGGTGCAGGAGACACTGGCAGGACATGGAACTTGTGGTGAGGTGACAGAGCCTGCTGGCCCTGGAGAGTGTGGAAGTGCTCGCTGGGCCTCCTTGCGTACCATCAGATAGTTTAAAGAGTCCAAATTGTAGGTCCTTCTCAGGATTAAGCTGAGCCCAGAAAATTACTAAAAATGTTGAAAATTGGGGCCCAGGGACTCAACTAAATTTGTGAACTCAAATCAAAAATCAGAATCAAAATCAGTTCTGCTGCTTAAGAGCTTGGATAAAGGAACAGTGGTGCAAAAATAAGAAAGCTGAGGGAAACAGAGAAGTAAGGGAAAAAGGGAAGTGAGAAATGCTTCAGTTACCTTCATACTGTTTTTATGCTCATCCTGACAACCATTTTGGATAGCTCCTTCATCTATGCTGACATCGCAGTGGGGAGCAAGGGTGGTACTACATGAAGGGCAAGGCTGAAATGAGACAAAAGAATTTTAGCCAGGAATGTTCTGGTGTCCTTGCAGTATGATGCAATTTGTAATTCAGTCCACTTGTACACTTGCAGCACGGTTCAAAGATAAACAAAGCTACAGAATGGGAGGCAGGGAGCAAAATTTGACTGGAACAGAATGCACCATTTCAAAAATAAATCATAGATTTGCTGTTTGCTGAAGCTAAGTCTAATCCAGGAAAGCTTCACTAGTGTAAGATCACAGATACACTGTAATCGCTGTGCACAGGCAAAGGACCTCCCCAAGAGGAATAAAATACTCTTTAGGAGGAGAAGTGCAATTTTCCCGTGTGAAACCTGTCTGCAAAGGGATCTGAATGCCACTAGGAGAGAAGACACCATAAAATGCAGCAAAATCCAGAAAAGCATGAAACACCATGATGCATTATGAACAGTCCAGGGAAATGGAAAGCAACAAATCTGAAAGGAATAAAGGGAAATGCTTTTTCATACAGAGCCCTAAGACATGGGAGGGGAGCTCTGACTGTCATACATTGCTGGAGTCAAACACCCAGCAAATGTCACAAGGAACAAGGAAAGCAAAACCATCGGGATTCAGACTAGTTCCAGGTTGTGCATTTTGGAAGCAACCTAAAATGTTGCACTTCAGCTTTTAAAACAAGCCAATTCCTTCAAGTTAGAAAGCAATCTTCTTTAGGGGAACTAACCCTGGAATTGTGTTTTCCAAGTTCTTCACTCACTTCTCCAGTGCTGGCAGTGTTCAGGCAGGATCCTGCCCAGAGGGACCCTGAGCCTGAGCCCTCTTGGCAGCTCCTCTGCTCTGGAGATCTCAGTGTGACCAGGCTCGCCAAAGTCTGCTACTAAACATCACAGCAAGTTTTCCAGCAAGAACTTGAGCCTTTTGTTGCAAACTCAACAACCCATGTTAATTTTGTCTGTTTGTTCTGGACACATTCAAGCCTCTCTAGTCCAAACCCCCAACTTCTGCCATCAGGTTCACTCCTCATTTCAGAGACCAGCAAGTTAAGTCTTTTCAGAACTTACTTTTCACCGAATGCTCCTTTTCCACCTTTGCTGTCCCACCTGAAAACACCCAGCATGTTTAATCTTCAGATGTTTCTCCCTGTCACATCTAAGCACCCACCAAAGCCTCTCAAAGGCTTTCATGTAGGACCTCGAGCCTCCTCAGCAGCCAGCAGACCATCCTGTCTGCTACTCCTCAGGGACACAGTCCAGGCTGGGCACTGAAATGACTCTGAGTGACCTCACCTGGCATCAGATAAGCAATTTACATCCTGTTCTGAAACTGTGAGTCTGAACAAATCCCAACACAGCTGAAGAAACTGCGGAGTTGGTTCTCAAATGGTTTTGTTTAAAAATAATCTCTAACCATCACAAATGTCTTGGCCACTTGGCAGAAGGCATTACTAGATGGCCTAAAAAATAAATTGGCAGTGGGCTAACAAGCCTTACAAACTAACCCTCTAGGAGTTATTTAGATTTATCCACGGCAAAAAGTCAGGTAATGGTGACAAAAACCAAATACCTCTAAGAAAAAATGAAGAAACCACTCCCTGTTTGATCCTGCTAATAAATCAGCAAGACCACCTCCAACACTCAGCTCCTGGGGTTAAGCCAGAAGACAAAGGGCTTGGAAAAGCAGTCTGACCTCTGAGAAGAGGCAGAAGTTCCTCTGACTTTGCCCATGTGTTCAAGTCAACATCATTAACTTCCTTCTCTATCGCAGGCATTCACAGGCTCCGTGTGCTGTGACCTCAGTGCCATGAATAAAACATTAATGCACTTCCAGCAAACACCAAGACAAGCAAAGGACTTTCTGTTTTCATACCAAGCAATCATTAAAACATTTTTACAACAGCTTATGATTCCCTGTCAGTGAGGCATGTCATATAAGATGATAGGGAAGATAAAGTGATACCAAAACCACTTAGGCAGGGTAGAGTGTTTTCATTCAAAAAAACACCTGCTATTATAGATTTACTCAGAGTTTTTACTCTCTGTGTTCACCATTTTATTAATGTAAACACATCCTATTGACATTCAAACTGCAGCAAGGTTTGCAGTTAAATGAACTACAGATACACCAGAGGAGGAAATACAATTCCTTTCATGGATCAATTACTGTTGCACTTTCCCTCCTGACTTTCCTTTACAGATCTTGTCCTCCAGAATATCCGTTCAAGCCCAAAATGTGAAAGTCATCCTTTGCTTCCAATATAGCCACTTATTCCCTTTAAAATAAAAATATTTCAACTTGCCTGTAATTTTCCCTCTCCTACTTAAGTCTCTTTTGCAGAGCTGGAGTCATCTCCTCCTACACTGACACCATTTACAGCTTTGTATTTAAAACAGTCGGCATGTAAGTCATGATTCTTTTGCAAATTATTATCTCCAGACCCTACTAGCAAGCTGCAGGCTTTAAAAAAAACCCTCACGAAAAATCCAAAAGCTGTAAGAAAGAAACCCACTCCTTTTCAAAAGCTGTGCCTGATCTGTGATCAAATTGCAGTCGTACCCTGTGGGGGTTTTTAAACATACATATACATTTAAAGCAAAAGAGAGGCAATTTAGATTAGATATAAGGAAGAAATTCTATACAATGGGAGTGGTGAAACACTGGCACAGGTTTACCCAGTGAGGTGGTGGCTGCCCCATCCCTGGAAGCATCCAAGGCCAGGTTGGACAAGGCTTGGAGGAACCCGAAATAGTGAAAGGTGTCCCTTCCATGGCACGGAGTGCAAGCAGATGGACTTTCAAGCCCTTCCCACACAAACTATCCCATGATTCTGTGATTCTCCCCAGCAGAGAGAAAGCTGGTGCACATTACCCTCAAGAGCATGCTGTGCAGTCAGGAATCCCTGGACCTGGCTGTGCTGGGAGAGGTGGGGATGCTGCACACTCGGGTTTCTAAGCCACTGCTCACACAACTGCTCTGTGGTCCTCACTCAGACATGGCTTCTGCACCCAACCAGCTGGATGCTCATGGGATCACAGGGAAACCTGGGGATGGGCTCACCCAGAACTCACTGCAGCATCAAAGCACTGGGGCAAGGCAGGCCCAGGCATCACAGCTGTGAGGCCACTCAGGAAATCCCTGGCCAGGGCTGCAGTGCTGAGGGTGATGAGTAAAACCAGGCACCTCTAGACAAAAACTCTGCGGTAGCTGTAGCACAACAGGGTATCCAAGGCAGCTAAATCTGAGCTGGCACTTGTCTGAGATGCTCTTCTGAGCAGCCTCCTTTAGTTTCTCCTTCTCTCACTCACAGCCACGCTGGTACTTTTGCACTCTACAGACTTTCACTCAGCAATTAAACATTTCAAGGGCTGGGACCTGGACTGCAATGATCCTTGTGAATCCCTTCCACATACAGAATATCCTTCAGGATATTCTAAATAGCAGTTAACACCCAGCAATAGTCCCAGAGCAGAAAATCAGGGACAAAGCATGGTGGGGCAGCCACATCTTCCACATCACACCCCAGCTGTTCAGGAAGAGTGGTGCAGCTGTACCTGCCCTTCTGCAAGGTCAATCACCCCACATTTTAGAAAGCACATCACTGAGCTGATCCTTAACCACAGACTTCATTCTGCCTCTGGCTCATTTTAAAAAGCACCACCCCAAGTTTGTACATAACAATGTTATCAAGTCCCAGCTGCAGGTGGGTCAGTCCCATCCTTCACTGCAGTTTCAGTCCTCAGTCACAGCCTCCTCTGCTGTCTGACATTCCCAAGGCATCCTCACTGTCTCTCAGAACAGCAGCCACAGCTCCACTGCTTGGCTTCATCCCTCCTCTCTCCCTTCTGCTCCACACAAGCAGCTCAGCAATCCTGCTCCACTTGGCACACTCTTCTTCCTTCACTGCTTGAAATGAAGGAGTTTCTCTCACTGCCACACCCTGACCTCTGCACGGCCACACCCTGGGCAGCACTCACACGTTTATCTGCACAGCTCACCCCAACTCTAAGATGTATTTTCTTGCCTTATTTGCCCATTGCCTTCACTGAAAGGCAAGAGGGAGCTGTAAAGCTGGTGCCAGCAGGATGCCAAATATATTCTTTCTTACACATGAGAAGGAACAGAAACATATCACCAGCAACTTGGATGCTGTCAATCCACACTCAGTGCATATTTTGGGGAAGGATAAAGATGGCTACAAATCCCATCTGTACTTCAACAGGCCTGGCCTGCTCTCTAAGGAGCTCACTCGACTCTGGACCATCTCTTTGGGTGAGTCCTCCAGCTGATCCCACCTGTAATGCAGTGTTTTTATTTCAAATCTTAAAACTGGGAGCTGAGGGAGGGTAAAGGTGCCCTGCACATCCTCTCCTACTCCAGCAAAAAATAAAAAGCAATAAAAATGAAGTAGCACGAGAATTATCCCCACATCACCTCTGTCAGCTGAGTCTCAAACCTGCATTGAAGAGATCCAGTCACGACTGACCACACTCAATTGTAAGGACAGGGACCTGCAGATGGCCACCCCTGGCTCTGACATTTGTGCCCACCTCAGGAAGCCCAGGAGAAGGAATTCTTAGCACAAATGAAAAGAAAGAATAGACATCTGTTGTTTGGAAAATCTGTTCTGAGATGGAAGATGGAGAGTAACAGCAAAGCTCTGAAGCAATACACATTGTTTCACAGATTTCCTTGTCAAGAGATCTTGTGAGAGGTGTGAACATAACAAAGTGTCATCATTCCTCCAAGCTGAATCCATACAAATCATTGCCCTCAGCTCCAGATATAGGTTTCTAGAGCAAGCAGATAAACCAATCTCCTAATCCACCAGAGCATTTTCTCCCACCACAAAAACAATCCAATTATCTTCTGCAGGGATGTCTGTTGAATACTCATGAAAAGGTTCACAGGTACATGACCTTCACAACAGAGGAATGGCAGAAGCAGCAAAAGCAAAAAAATATTTTTCCCTTCCCATAAAATCCAGACCACTGAAAAAGCATCACTGACCTCTCAGTCCTGAAATATAAACAATTAATTGAAACCACCTTTTAAAAGTGCTTACCCTATTTTAGGGATTCTTTGCCAAATGGGGAGTGAGGCATTTGAGTTGGTAAAATTTTCCTCCCTCAAACTCTGTTTTGTCACTCTGTGTACACACACCCATACACATGTAAATATGTAAAGCAGTGCATAGACAAGTCCACAAGGTTTCCCCACCCCTGGTGTTTGAGATCTGTGCTGCTGGGCTTGGGGAGGACAACCCACCTTGGGCTTTTCCACCTGTTTGCTTGTCTTGCTCAGGTCGCTGGAGTTCTCGGCTGACGACGTTCCCGGCGCCCTGGCTCCGTCTGCAGACTCCAAGCCAGGCAGCAACGCTTGAGAACAGCTGCACTGGGGCTCCTTCACCTTCTGACCTGAGATCAGATAGGTCTTCAAACCTACAGCAAACAGAAATGACCAGTCAGCACTGCAGAAAGACAGAGAGAACACTGCTCTGGTACTTCTCAGTACCAAAGCACTGCCGAGACCCGGGAATACAGCACACCAAAAACAGTGGCTGGGAAAAACAACCAGGAATACAAATATGTTCTGTGCAAAGTGGTGGCAAATGGGTTTACCCAAATCTGCCATTCCAGACACAAGAGGTGACACTGACACACAGCAACATGTACTCTCTTTACTCCATTTTCACTCATGCACTTCTGAAAAACACAGCTAAGACCTTATGTATTTGCTTCTAAGTCGTAATTTGAGCTTTTACTTTAACTCTTTACTTCTGGAAAGGATCTGCAGCCTGGTTTTCACTGATATCTGTATTAATATTCTACTTCTGAAAAACCAGCATGTACTCCCTCACTTGCCAGAGAGATATCGTGAACATTACTTAGTGCTGGTAGCACACTGAGAAAGGAAATGGCATTTAAGTGCGAGAAATTCTGATGGGTTTTCATAGTTAGTGCAGACTTCACATTTTTAAAGAACAAAATCAATCTCCCTCTCTCGCATGTACACCCACACACGCCCTCTGCAACTGGTGTATGAATTGAAGCATAATTGGAAAGCAGATCCAATATTAAAGGCCAGGCTGGTAAACAGCAGGTTGTATCAAGCTGAGCTGTATCAAAAACCTGTTCAAAAAATGAAAGATCGGAATTTCATTTAACATACCACTTCTTTTACTTCCTTGAACTTGGAGCTGTGGTGTTCTGGGCTATTTCTAGACACAAAGCCTGAGAAAGGAGCTCTTAATCACAGCTTGCTGAATTCACAGGAGTCCATTTGCTTGCCACTGAATGGGCAATGTCCTGCTCAGCATGCAGGGGCACCACTGTCCCCCAAAAAGGGTGGAGGGCACCAGTGTGCAGAAGGGCAAAGCACTCGTTTTTCTGTGGTGCCAGACCCCACAATCCCAGGGGATGCTGCCCCGAACCCTCCCTGCCTCAGGCTCCTGGGATGGCTGCTGAGTGCCCTCTGGGTCAGCTCTGCATCCCCCCCTGACCCTGAGCTTTGGCTCCCAGTGCAGCCAGACACGGCTGTCACAGCCATCGACCCGTTCAATTGGCTCCAGCCACAGCGAGAGCGCTGGAAATAAATGTGTCAAGTTGCAGCCCGTGGAAGAGAGCAGGTTCCTGCTCCCTGTGATAAGGTCACTCTCTCATAATCTCCTTCACAGACAGAAAATCATATTCCAGAAACCTTGCTTTAGGTCTCTAATACAAAACACAGACTGGAACACGGCCCAAACCTTTCCAATAAAAATAATTCAGGCACACTTAGAGCAATTTTGCAGTTTCTCTCTCTACTCCACTCGTAGCTTCAGCTCCTGAACATGACAAACACCACAGAAGGCCACATCCCCAGCCACCGTGTCCCCCTGGGGCTCCAAAGCTGCTGGGAAAGCTCTGCTGCTCTCACACACAGCTCCAAACCCGGGCACACTCGCTGGCATCTCGGAGATGTTACGCCATAGCCAATCTTTATTTTTATATCATTTATAGTAGTGCTCGGATTTTATTTGGCAGGGCTGCTTAATAAAATCCTGACTGCTGCTGGCTTCCAGATGTTGGGCTCTCTCCTTCAAACCTCTGCTGATGGGGTCTGTTGTTTGAGGAATTCAACACAATCAGCTCACAATTATATGTTTACTGTGGTAAAGGCTGGAGCATTAACTGACTACTCTTATTTTTAAAAGCTACCTTAAAGAAATAGGAATGATTTCCCTATTCTTATTCTTCCTCTGTTTTTTTTCCTAAACAAACATCTATTATTTGTTTATTGCTACTTTTGAAAAGGCACTTTTTATGTCTTACTGTGCTGTGAAGCAAAATTATTTTGTCAATCTTGTCGCATGCAGTAAAATTATCTCCAGTTTGAGCTCCACGCCAAGGAAAAGGGGGAAAGGCTATGACACACCAGACATTGCAAATGGATTTGGGAAAGCAGAATCCAGCCTTGCCCCAGCCTGAAACATCAGCTCCTTGACCCCATTCCACACCTTGCCCTCTCCACCCCTGGCAAAGCCCCCAGCCCACAGCACATCCACAGCAGCCACTCTGTCCCCCAGGCTTTCAAGGTGGCTAAAATGCTTGGTCGTTGGCACCAAGGACTCTAAAAATCTCTTTATTCCCTCCTTGTGCTCCTCAGCCCCACCACATCCCTGCACAAGGAGCATTAGTCAAAAGGGGTAATCTGAATTGGGGCAGAGAAAAAACAATATTCTGCACGTTTTGTATGGAGCCAACAGCAGAACACGAAGGAGAAAAAGGTTATTTTTGTAAAGTTTTGGAAAATGAAGAGGTGTAAAAACCTTTCATCTTTACAAAACTTTACTGACACGGCCTAGCAAATACTTTGTTAATAAACTGTCATGATGGGAAAACTCCATTTGCTTCAGTTCCTTGGAACCCTGTGACATTTCACAAAGCACCTCCTTGGCCGAGTCTGAAATATTTCCATATAAAAAAGGGTCATTAACTGAGTAGAACTGTACCAGTGGAACAAAAAGGCATCACTTGGGAAAAGTGTTCTTCCTCCTTCAACATCTCTAGGGAATTAGTACAACCAACACTGTCAGGTTCCACACAAGCAGTGTAGGGAGTGAAAAACATCCACACCAGCACGTTTCAATCAACTAAGTAACATGACAATAAGGAATGAATAAATAGAGGAGCTCCTATTTTATGAGAAAATGCAATTTTTGGTGTGTTGCTGCGCAACGAAGTAACTCAAGACATGGCAATGCAGAAAGTGATATGAGGTGCCTGTAGTGCTATTTATAAAGGCCAAGATCAATCTTGTACTCACTTCCTTCTTCGAAATTTATCCAAAATAAATGCTGAAGCACAACCTCAAAGTGCCTGATAGCAAATCTGTCCTCTGGCAAGCTTTAACCTGCAATTCTGCTTTTTCCAGAGCTGGCTCTTGGAAGCAAAGAGAGGGAACAGGCTGCAAGAACCCCAATAAACCAACTTAACACAGTTGTATTTTCTGGCCTGAGGAAAAAAACGAGCTCTCTTGTGTTTCTCTGAGGAACACAAACCATTCCCTTCACTGCTCTTCAAGGTCTGAAATTCTGTAAGCATTATAAAGAATAACAGCTCCTGAACACTGAGCCAAAACACTCATTGCTTCAATTCATCTACTTTGAATATTGACATGGCAGTGTTTGTAAAGTGTATTTTTGACAAAATAATAACAGATGAGATCTTCACAGAACAACTGTGGGTTTCTTAGTCCTACTACTGTGGAATTTCAGAAGCATTAGTGAGTCTCTGTACTTGGCTCCTTTCTTCAGACTGCCTTTCTTTGATCTGGGGCACTTCTCTGAGCTTATAAAAACAGAAAACCACCCCAACCACTAAAACCCACTCCTAATAACAACAAAAAATCATATGCGTGTGCTCACACACAAATTATTTTCCGTGTGCACCAAAATAAACAGGAGTTATTATAAATAAGGCTGTGTATAAACATCCCAGGCTTCCCCCAGGTTCTGGTGGCTGCAGAGCAAAGGGGATTTCAGGAGTACAGAGAGAGGCTGGAGCTCCCTCCTGCCCATCCCAGGGACACCCAGAGGAGCCCCTGCAGTGAATCCTCATCCCCAGCTGGGCCTGCAGAGGAAAAGCAGCCCAGGTAACTTGCAGGAAGTTACTTGCCAGGAAGGAACAGGGAAAGGGAGTGGAAAGATGTTCTGATCCTTCAAGTCCTTAATTCAGTCGTTTACTCCTTCCCTTCAGCTCATTTATCCTCACAACTTCAGGTCAGAAGTTGCTGTTATTCCAACCTAATCCAATTTTTATATTAAGAGAGGACATCCCTCCATGCATCTGTTAAGGACAGGATGTCTTTTCCTACAGGAGATGAGGGATTAACACAAATACTGGTGAGGAATTCTTTAACAAAATACTCGAATTTCAATTTCTGATGTTTCACCTGTCTGGAACTGAAACTTTTTACCCCTCTGTTGATAGGAGACAGGAAAATTTCTTTCTCCCTAGCAAATATTTTTACACTTCTCATATCTGTGTGTAAGGAAATTCAAATTCTTTTGAAACCCTTTTCAGCACTAATTTGAAGAGACACCAAAAAAACCCAGCAGTATTTCAGTCACAGCCTTATGGATTCATTTAATCAAAATATAATCCCACTTTTCTTCTACATCCCTGTTCCTCCCTCCACGGATCACTTCACCTTTCTGGTTGCAGTATGGGCAGTTGAACAGGTGAGCATCCTTTTCTGATTAAATGCTTGCCAGTCCACAGCCCTCTGTGCTGGGAGACAGCAATATTCCTTATACTGACATAACAAAATCCAAATTGTACTGATTACAACCCCTTTGACCAAATAGCTTTATAGTAATGCTGCTCTGTCACTGTTTACCTTCCATTTTATCTTGCAGTCTCCATGCTTTAACCATTTAATCATACCTCAGGCCTGAGATGGGATTAAATACCTGTGCTCCTTTCTGAGCTGATGGGTAAGGCATTTCTGGGTTGTGCTTCTCTGCAATCCATCAGCTTTTCTCCTCCTCTTTTTAGAAAGACTACAGAAAGTTTTCTCCATGCCTTTTAGAGACATCTTTGCACTTTACCAAAAACCTGGGAGTGAGAATCCTGATATTCAGGCACTGCCACTCTAGGGAAAGGAAACACAGACCTGTGGTGAGGTTTCCTCACCAATAAAAGGTGCTGCAACATAACTTAATTAAACTGACTTGTCCTTTAAAACAAATTACTAACTGAGATTTCTGGAATACAACATGATTGGCAAATAATAACTGAAAAAAAAATCTCACCAATGTATTTACTTCTAATTGCAGTCTTTTTTTGGCATCTCACTTTTCTGTGCTGGTTGTTTGTTTTTTTTTCTTTCTTGTCAAAGCTCACATGATTTTTCAGGTACTAACCCAATGTCCATGCAAGAAATAATATAGCACATACCACCTGTCCAGGAGCTTTAGTATCCCTTGGGTCCAAGCTGCTTGAATCTAAAGATGATTTTCAGTAGCAAGTATTCCCCCCCATTCTTAAAGGTCAACAGTTGCCAAATCTGTGTTTATGGGGACTGTTTTCTCACTTGATTAGAGCCACTTTGCACAGGGAGTTCACACAAACTTCTTCCTTCCTCCCAGCACAACACTCTCATCTACTGAATTGGGAACTGGGATTTTACACCACAACAAAAAACCTGTTGTCTTGTCACTACTCAAGGTTTAGTTTGGGAATTAGAGAAATTCTTTTAGAGAAAGAGTTGTCAGGCATTGGAAGGGGCTTCCCAGGGAGGTGGCAGAGTCACCACCCCCAGATATTTCAAGAAATGACAGGATATTCTGTACAGAGTCTGGCCGACAAGGGGACTGGTCACAGATGGGAATGGATGATTTGGAGGGTTATTCCAAGCTCTATTCTGTGATTCTGTGAATCCCTCCTCATTCAGTCCTCCCCAGGCCCGAGGGGCAGCCCCAGAGCCCACACTGCTCCCCCCAGGCTGCCTGATCCCCAGAGCCAGCAGGAGTGGCCGAGGTGTGGGGCCGGACGGGCACTGAGCAGCCCTGGCAGGGCCCACCAGGAGCCCTGTCCTGCCCTGCACAGCCCCTTCCTCTGCTCCTCCTCCTGCTTAGGGCAACCCAGGCCCTGCCAGCCACAGCCAGCAGATTTCTTCATGCACAATTAATGAAGACTTTTATGTTAATTCTTATAACCCCATAAATGCTTACTTGTTTCTACTCCTTCTGCACAATGTACGGGTGTGTGTAACATCACTGAACACTTCAAATACACCCTAAAGACCCCCAAATCACCATAAAATTCTTGGAAAACAGTTAGGGAAGCACCAGCAGATGTAAACACAATGTATCCGACTGCTCTCATGTAGGCTATGCAGAATGACATGAAAAAAAATTCATGAGGTTTTTTTTTTTCTATTTTAAAGCCCTAAAAATACTCCAGCCTTTTATCTCCAGAATTCCAGCTTTTTATCTCCAGATATTTCAGCGATAAAGCTGGAAGCCAGAATCACACCACTGTCTTTAATACATCAGGATTTGTGTTGCTCACCCTGCAGACTGCACAAAAGGACACTGGATGACTATAAAAAATTGATTTCCCCAACCTGCAAAGCTATGAAACAAGTCCCACCCTGTAACCCACAGAAACCACTTCCAGCTCAGTGCAAACAAAAGCACGTAACCCAAAACACCTGGATTCCAAACAAGCCTACCTGGAAAAGCACTTGGAATGTATGGAGCAACATTTGCTGTGGCTAAAATGAGAAAGAGAATTTCTGAGCTGACTTGCTATCTTAAGCCTCTGGAAAGCAGAAACGAGGATAATAAGAAACAGAACTTAACAGACTGGAAAGACAAAAGAAACCCAAAAAAGCCAAACCCCCAAACCTATCCTCACAATCTCCAAGGAAGAGCTGCAAGGAGCCAGAGAAACCAGGGGCATCTTCTGTATTATGGAAAACTGCTGTTTTCCTTATGCCTCCTTTGTTTAGCAAAATACTTACTTTTGATCTTCTGATCATCTAACAGACAACTGTGGGTTTGGAAAAAGCTGATCATCAACACATGTGTAATTTTGGTATTCAACATCTGCCAGTTTTAAGTGGAGAACCCTGGACCCAAACCCACAACATACATTTATAGCTAAGCTGCAGAGAGGAAGTTGCAGGCTGGTGGTGCATCCTTCTTCAGTCTCTTTGATCTTCTTCTCACCTGGGTGAGATAAAATAACCCAGCCAAAGAAAAAACACGGCAGAAAAAGGCCTGGGCAAACCCAGCACAGACATGCAGCTCAAACACACCGGTCCAACTGCCACTGCTGGCTCAGGAATATATATATATATTTATATATTTTATTTTTTAAAAACTCTCCAAGCAGATGAAAGACAGGCTGAAGAGAGGCTGA
Source organism: Polioptila caerulea (assembly GCA_013397295.1). Lineage (NCBI taxonomy): Eukaryota > Metazoa > Chordata > Aves > Passeriformes > Certhiidae > Polioptila > Polioptila caerulea. The sequence continues at coordinate 172,811 of VYXF01002409.1, forward strand.
TCCCTACACTGGGCTTTACAACTGCCCTTATTTTCCTTCAGCTCTACCAGCTCTGCTGGTGCCCAAGTGCCTCTGTGGCCTGAGAGCAAACAGCAGAAGAACCCATTCTCTACAATAACTCTGGGTTTTTAACTCATTTTTTCACCTCAGTACAGCTCACAGCTTGTCACCTTCATAGCAGAGAAAAGCAGGTTTAAGAAAGGTAAGCCTAGGATTTTGCAGTCTTGCCAGGGGCAACAGTGTGCTCCACAAGGGAAGCTTGGAGTCCAGCAAATTTACTAACATGCTGCAGAGAAGAGCTCCTCTCTATCCTAAGGGTTCCTCACAAAAACTAGGAGATATATGATGTTCCTACATTTAAAGCTAAAAAGAGGCCCTAATTCCAGCTCTAGGATATTGGGGATTAACTGGTAAAGATACTGCCTGGCTTTTACTGACACTGCTCAGCCCTCCTGTAAACTCTCCTGCAGTCTTGGCCACAAAAACAAATTCCATGATGCAATCTCACGCCTGAAAAGGCATCTGCTATTATTTTATTGACATCATTTTTCACATTTACTGACAATCTCTTTGTCCTCTGTGTTAATTGTAACACCTGGAAAGGAATAAGCATGATAAGAGAAACTGAAACCTTTAAACAATGCAGGTGCCAAAGCACGAGTCACATGAGGGCATGGCACCTGCAGGGAGTTCCAAACACTTCAAAAAATTTTGATATTCCACTCACAGAACATCTTTTCTGTAAATATAATGAATTAGAAACTGAATCTAATAAAGATATAGCCCGTTTAGAAGTCATCATTTGCTTGACTGCTAGACTGAGAATGAGGGGCCAGTGCTGAGGAGACTGCAGGGCTGGAAGAGCAGAAGCAAGGAGCAGCAGGGATGGAGACTGAGAGCCTGAGCCCAGTGCAGCCACCCTCCAGCAGTGCCCAGCTCCCTGCTGCACCCACTGCAAACTGGGAGCTGTGGGATGGAGAGGTCCAGCTGTGGGTGTGGCTGCAGTGATGCAGAGCAGATGTAAATGCACTTCAGACACTCAGCGTGCCTGTTTGGGCAGGCTCAGGACTCTGTGCTTCAAGGAAAATTAGAAGGTCACAACACTGTGAAGTCTTTTGAAGACATTACAGAGAGTCTTTTTCTTCCAGTTTCTTGTTCAGGATGAAAATGCAGGTTTGGAGTTTTTTTTCTCCCCCCCCATCATTGACAGGAAGGTACCTCAGAGTCCAAACCCAGGCAGCCAAGGCCATAACCAACCCCACCAATGCCAAACACAGGGCCCCAGAGCAGCCCTGGAACTCCTCCATTACACAAATCCATTACATCCATCCCTGGCCATACATGGAATTCCTGCTGCGTGGCAACAGCATGGAAGTCAGCAGGATGACAGAGGAATATTCCTTTGGGAATAGCTTCCCATATGGCCCCTTCAATCCAAGCTTTTGGGCAGGATCTGTCTGTGCTTCCCTGGTGAATTTGCACACGTGGGAAGTTCTGACATTCCACATTGCCCAAAGAGTGCAGCAATCCTTTGGGATATGTAGAATACACTTTCAAAACTTCCTTTTATTATAAACAAAAAAGCGTTTCCAACTTAAAACTACCGTGGGAGGGAAACAAGCAATCTGAACATGGCACAGGAGATATCTCCAAGGCAAGGACTTCAAACAGTCTGTTTAAACAGCAGCATTATAAACCAGAGATCTATGGACAGATAAGGATTTCTCAACAAAAATTCCACTGCTCTAGACAGGACAATTATACAAAGCCACAAACATCCCAGAAAGACATCATATATATTACATTTTCTTCCCACACAGTAGCTGGCATATCTCAGGAACTATGGATGGCTGCACCAGCCTCTGCTACACACGGGCAGAATTAAAAAGAAGTCAAAGGGAGGCTATAGGTGTAAGTTTTCTTAGCTGCAGGCTCCCAAGAATGGGAATTTATTAATTTTAAACTAAAAAGGCGAGGTCAGAATGAAGGCAGTTAGAAGCTTATTAGAAATCCCACCCAGGAAAATTCCACTTGGGACCAGTGGATGCCACCTTTTTGATTGATATTTTAGAACTGATGAATAACAAACATGCAGGATGGAAGAGAGGACTCCAATAAAAAACAATAGTCTGATGCAACTGGAGCCTGCTTGGCCCATGGTAACTGAGTGAGCTATTGTGGCTCTCTGGACTAACACTTTTTAATAGAATCCAGATTCAATTTAAACAAGACTTTAGAAGCCTGTTTTGTTATACTGCTGCAATCCCTTTGTGTTGACAGGACTATGATCAGGCAAATTCTTCCCCTCTTGCATAATGCAGGTAGCTGGATGTGACAGGCTAAATCAGCATTTTATTGGGACCAGGGCAATCCCACAGGCTGGCAGTGCCCTCGTGCTCCAGGGACTCGCAGGGAAGAAAAACCCCAATCAGTTAAAATCCATGTGCAAAGCTGGTGGGCTCTGCATGGGGAACACAAGTACCTTCCATGTTGTTACCTTGAACAACAATTCATTAGCTTGATTAGCCTTAAGACATACTCAGAGAACATAAAAGATTTGCCCTTAAGGGATCAAATTAAAAGAAGTAAATCTGCATATCTTAGATAATTCCTGCATAAAAAATACAGAGTTTTTTTTATAGTTGTGTATGTCTGTGTATCAGTGTTCAAAGTAAAGAAAAAGGTAATCTGGGGTCCCCAGGACAGGAAGGACAGGGACCTGTGGGGAGAGAGTCCAGAGGAGGTCACCAAGGTGATCAGAGGGATGGAGCAGCTCTGCTTTGAGGAAAGCCTGGGGGAGTTGGGATTGTTCTGCCTGGAGAAGAGAACCTTTGGGGGTGACCTGATTGTGGCCTTCCAGGACCTGAACAGAACCTGCAAGGAAGACAAGAGAGATTTTGGACAAGGACCTGGAGCGATGGGACGAGGGGGAACGGCTTCCCACTGTCACAGAAGGGCACGGTTAAAGGGTTATGGAGAAGAAATGTTTCCCTGTGAGCGTGGGGAGGACCTGGCTGTGGCTGCCCCTGGACCCCTGAAAGTGTCCAAAGCCAGGCTGGACAGGGCTTGGAGCCACCTGGGATAGTGGCAGGTGTCCCTGCCCACGGCATATTTGGGGAACAAGGTGAGGTTTAAGGTCCCTTCCAACCCAAACCATCCCACGACTCTACAATCACTTTTCCACCTGCTGCCAGAGCCCACCAGCACAGTTTGAAGAGTTCATGTTTACACCAAATGCTTGTTCAATACACTTTATTATTAGATCAGTGAATAATGGTATTTCTTCCCCCATCCAAACCCTCTGGTCAGAACTGAAGAGTTACACAGTGAGCAAGCACAGCTTTGACAGAGCCTGCAAAGAAGTGATGCTCATCACACGGGCTGGAGTGGAGCACACACATTCCAACACCTGGGAAGCCAGCAATCCCCCCAGGACTGCCAGCTGGGGGAATCATGTGAGCACCAGGGTATTTATTCAGATGGGCCACAAGAACCCAGACAAACAGAAATAATATTGCAGTAGTGAATTCAGTAATTTCACAACTCCCCCAGCACCGAGCCTTGTGCAATCCAAACAGGCAGTTGTAATTCCAGGTAAGTTGTTATTCATAACTTATGCACCGCTTGTTTACATGTGGTTGACAGTTTTAAATGGTTACTAATTCAGAACTGAAAAATAAAGCTAATGCAAACAAAACTGCTGCAGGAGGCACTTCAGAATAACAATATCTCACAGTGGTATAAACACAGGTGAGGAGGTGAAGAAGAAACTCCCAAGAGCAGCCACCACCTAAGCATGTATCACTATACAGCTGTATTTTTACTGGCAAGCTTCCGCCACGGAGTATTTGCAGTGTTTCTAGCTCAAAATAAGATTAATTTCAGAGCCACTGCTCTTTTCAGAACAGCTACTGACTGTTGTGTCTCCTCCAAGCAGAAGATCAGCTTTTCAGTTTATTCCCCTCCTTTGGTAAAATTGTAAACAAATAATCATTCTCCAAAATAAAAATAATTTAAAAGTCCAAAAACAAGGTTAAAAAGGAAATATTGCCAGAACTCTATTTATTCACACAGTCAAAATGTTTCTGAAATTCCTTCTGTTTCCTCAGCGTACCTGAGGTGAGGCAACCTGCAGCCCTGACAGACCACACCTGAGCCGTCCCTTCTCTTTGCACGGCAGCCGGAGCTCAGACGCCAGGCTGGACCCACAGCGTGGATCTCCTTCACCCAGATGGCACTAAACCCATCCTGGAGATGGATCCTGTGTTGCTACACATGGAGCAGGCCCTCAAGGCCACGGGCTGCTGCGGTGGCTGGCGGCAGGACAGCCCTGTCACCCGGTGAGAAGGACACGGTGCTCTCAGCTCGGCAGCGAGATGGGAAAGACACGGCCAGCTCCTGACTGGGAGAGCCTTTTCCAACAGCTGATTCAACTCCAGTGGTTTCCAGCTTTTGCTCTGCAGGCTCTGGCCTCTGAGTGTGCCAAAGCATCCAAAATCTGAGGAGTCAGGAGAGTACCACAACAGAGAATCACAGAATTGTGGAATGGTTTGGGTTGGAAGGAACCTTAAAAACCATCTGGTTCCAACACCCTCCTACCATGAGCTGGGACACCTTCACTAGACCAGTGCCAGCCTGGCCTTGATCTCCTAGGACATCTTTTACTGCCCTCTCCCATTGGATCACTGTCCAGTGGAGCTCGCTGTATCTCTTATTTCTGAAAAACAACATCATGGGCAAAAAGGGTGATGACACCCCCCACCCCCAAAACTCCAAAGACATAAATTCCGTCACACAAGCAGCCGTTGAGGGGTTTCAGCCCATCCCTCAAAGCTCCCAGCACAGAGGAGCCAAACACCTGGGTCAGGAGTCATCAGAGCTAACGCAGGTACTTGTGCCCAGCCTTAAACCATGTGTGGTGACCACAGGTAAACCTGTCATCCTGTGTGCTCACTTCAAATGCTGGATCACTGTAGCAGCATGTGCTTCACCAAATAATAAAACATGATGGATTAGAACATGATTTGTGCCCATAAAGAACATAACATAGGTAAGGAATCCCTTCCTTTGTCCGAACAAACACCCAATAAAACAGATGTGGAGATTCACTTGCTACCCAACAGATTTGCCTGCTCACCATTATGTCATGTCACTAAATCTATCCAGTGGAATGACATTAAATAACATGCAGCTAAAGAAACTGTCTCCAAATGCACACCCATTGAAACGTTCTATTGGCTCTTTTGAAATGAGTCCACTCCCACACTCCCAGCAACAAATCTCTGCCCAGTGCTGATACTCAAACCTCTTTTTAAGAGCAAAGGAGATACCAGCACCACCAGACAAGCAAGTAGAAGTCCTTCAAGTGACACAAACCAGACATGAGTAAAATCAGCATTTCTGTTTCTCCAAGGTCTGAATACTCTATAAATCACCTATTATTATTCTCTGCACTTGGACCAGTCCTGGCAGCCTAGTTCATACCAGAGCAAGCCCCCAACAACCAGCTCCTCGTTCAGCTCATGGCCCAGATTTGATTTCTTCATCCTTTGCAAAAACATTCTCAGACTTTGTGCTAATAACTAGCTGATTACATTTCAAACCCTCGGGCTAGAAGTTATTACTGGGGAGTGCAGGAATGTGTCTGGAATGCAAAAACAACGGGGGTGAAAAATCAGCGGGCTCTGAGCTGGTATAAATAGATAGTGCACGGCGGAAACTCAACTCATCTCCTCTCAAAAAACCAAACCCAAGACAGCGCCTCGCTCTCTCCTCCAGTGAATTTTACTGGAGAACTGACTAAGCCATCTCCCAGCCCTTAGGAAAAGGCATCTCCCATCTACACAAATACAATATCAATGTTTCTGTTGTGCTTGCACGCGAGTTAGAGAACCACCCTGCGTAACCTGTTGATAAACTCACATAAGAGACAGTAGTTTCGTGATATGCCAAATACTTCACATCTTGGAAAGAAATGGGGGAAAAGTTATTCTTAGGCAAGCTTTCTCTATGGTTGAATGATAGCAGGTTTATTGACAGAAAGTTTCTGGTATGCAAACTTACTTTGGTCCAAGCAAATTCACCGCTCACCTGGAGGTTCAAGCTGAGTATTAAACCATCACAGAGATCATCACAGAGGGCTGGTGTCCCTTTCCAGCCTCTGCAAAGGGGGTTCCAGCACTCAGCAAGAGAGCAGCCCTGCAAGGGCTGTAAACAGGACACATGGGATCCATGGAAATCGGGGATCAGCCCTCCAGCTTGATTTCTGGGGCTTTGTGCTGCCCCTGTGTAACTTACATCCCTTCTCATTTAGATGTGGAGTTATTGTTCATCACTTTGAGGCACAGAAGACACTGGGAAAAGTAAAGATTACAGGTCTCCAGAAGAAGATTGTTGTAAAAAACCTATTTATCTGCAGCCTTTAGGAAAGAAAAAAAAGCTTTAAAAAACAACCTAAAGACTGGTGATCGAGTGAAAGCATGGAAATGAAGAAAATACCCCCTGTCCCATCAAACTCCAACAAGGAAAGCTCTTGGCTGTACTTAGCAAAACTGAAAGAAATCCAACAAAGGCTAAATATTTCCCTAACCTCTGTATGTGCCTCTCTGATACTGCTGCCATTTGCTGCCACAACTCTGTTAGAATTGGAAGAGACAACTCCATAGCCCAATTCCTTTGGAATTCCACACAATCACTTGCCTAATGAAGTCTTTCATGGCTTATTTGAACACTTAAGCATTCAAAACCAAAATTCCTCAATGAAGAATGAAGTGTTTTGTGGGATTACTCTTTCCCTGAGGTTAGGGATCAAGGTTTCTCAGAAACACAATGAGTCACAGTGGTTTTAGCTTACTCATCTTAAAAAGTGTGGGTTTTTTAATCTGATAACAAGCAACTCTTTTTTTCAAAAGTATTTGAGACAACTTGTTTGAATGAGAAACAGAATATGCTTTTTGTTACCCTCACGCTTGTGTAAACTATCTTATGTAAAGGGAGGATTTTATAACCAACTTTTGACATTTTTCAGCATGACCCTGAGATAACCAGTGTGAGCTCTTGCTGGTTGAGAAGCAACAGCTAATCTAGCACACAGCACGGCAGTTGCACACCTCAGAGGTGCAAAGCAAAAAAGCAGAAAGAAATCACAGTGCTAAAATCACCATTGGATTTGCAACGTCTTCCCTCAAGAAAACCGAAATGGAAGACATTGATATCACAGAATGGTTTTAAACAGAGTGCATGATTTCCAGGTGAGCTCACAGCTCGGTCAGTACATCTATTCCCTGTCACTGACACCAAAATCCAGTGTAAGTTTTCATATCCCTTCTATGTATGGTGAGATCTCTGCTCTTTATGGACATTTTGCCCTCCTGAGTGGATTTCTGGTTTCACTTATCCTGTTGCTCTTGCACACTTTCCTTCCTTAACCACCGATACACAAATTATAGATGAATTTTATGTCAAAATAATCATTTGGGAGGGTACTTTTTAAGTCTAAAAAAAGCTTTATTAACAAACTTGTTCAATTTTAACACTTTTCAATAAGAAATACATTGTAAAAATAATTTTTACTATAAAGGAAGACATGTTAGTGCTTCGAGTATCATAAGCAAGAGATTTTTCTCCCTTAAAAAGCATCATCATAGGGCATCTCAGAAACACCAGGAAAATCAGAATAAATATATTATGATACACACAAACATGGAAATACACATTGCTAATACAATGGGGTTTGTTCCACTTGGGATGCTTCCCTAGGCTGGAAACATCTATTCATGACTCTTGGAAAACAAAGGTTCAAAATGAAGAGCATTCTCTTCCTACACAAAATCCAACCTGTGCTTTTTTTTTTTTGTGCTAAACCCATAATTCAATGTCTTATTTTTTTCCAGTTAGTTTCCTAGTCCAAGAAAGGACATTTTTATTTCTCATTGATCTGTGCCACTGGAATTTCATGCAAGACTTTGCTTGGGAAACTGGAATGGAACTGTATAAACTTAAAAGTGAGAAAGGAAATGCTTTTCTAATAGTTCCTGGAGGGCTCCACTACGTCACAGCCATCTACCCAAGGCACTGCCCAACAGCTGGGTATCCTCTTTGCAGAGCACAGAGAATATACAGAATATGGAATTCATACAGTGTTTCCTAGAAAGAATTTCTCATACGAAGCCTATACAGTAGTTTTAATTTTCTTTTTTTATTTATAAAGCTGCCACAGCGTTAAGGAGCAAGGTCTGCTTTTAAAAGGAGGTGTGCTTTTCATCTTTTCTGTCAGAAGCATAGAAGTTGTTTACTTTAGAGGAAAACTGATTATTTGAAGTCTGCTCTCCCATTAGCACCACAGCACAAGCAAAGCATTTGTCTTTTCTGCTGGACCTGGATTGTGCACACATCCAGGGAAGCTGCACTTTCTCTCCCAGGCAAACCAGCACGGAAGCCTAGGGGTAAAAAAATAATTAAAAAGGAATGTAGCTGTGCTCACTGAAACCTGACCCTGTTCTTTTGGTGTGAAACCCGTGCTGCTCCTGGACCCTCTCAATGGCAGGAATCTCCTCAGGCACCAGGGATGTGCCCAGCTGAGGAACACACATCCCTGCTGTGCCTGCAGCTGGCTCTCCCACAGGAACTCCCTGCCTGGAAATGAAAACACAAGATGCTCCTTTCCCCTCCTCCCTCTATTCTTGTGTGTGACCAGATGGATCATCTGCCCTTCATTCCAATGAGAAGAGATGAAATCCGTCTTGTAATTACATTTTGAAATCATTCTCCTGAAAAAGAGGGGATAACCCAAAATCGATGCTAAGGAAGAGCCCAAGTCGTCCCAAAGCAGCTGAAATCCCCAGTGCAATCTGCAGAAGGAGGCTGTGTTTCTCTCTCAGCCTCTCCCACTGGGTTTGCCTCCACACGGATGAGCCTCAGTGGTTGGGGAGAAACAGAACCTCTCTCCTTGTGGCAGTCTCAGCCTGAAATCAAGGTCTGAGAGCAAGGTCTGGCACTTCCCTCTCCTCGTTCTGCTGTGTTTTAGAAAGGTCTGTTTGCTTGAGGCTGATGAGGTGCAGCACTGGTGTCTCTCAGAGGGAGATTTTGCCACCAAGGGCTGCACACAGGTTTGCTCTGGCTCCTTGCCAAACAGAGTGAGAGCTCCTCGGTTTGCAGATCTCATTCTGAGGAAGATGACAACTTGATGTCACCCCTGAGTTCACAGCCAGTACCAAAATGGGGGGGACAGGACACGATGACAAGCAGGGAGCAGTCAGCAGAGCAGGCTGCTCTTCAGACAGAGCTCAGCACTGAGTGCATCCCAGTGAGCACTCAAAACAACACTTTGAAAACACCTCCAGTTTGGGCTCCCCAGAGATGACCACCACGATGATCAGGGGGCTAAAGCACTCGATGTGAGAGGACAGAGCTGGGTTTGGGGAGCTTTGAGAGGAGAAAGTAACAATCACTAACAGGGCAGGAGGAGAGCCAGGCTCTCCACAGAGGAGCACAGCCCCAGGACAGGATCTGATGAGGACAAGTTACAGTGGGAGAGATGCCTAAACCCCAGCTCTAAACCTCTTCTGAGCCCGAGTTAGGACAAGACACCTTCAGAGGTCCCTCAGCGACCTGTATCATGCTGTTCACCCAAACCAAATGGAAATCAAATGGCTGGAAAAGTTTGATTTGCCTCCAAGATGTGCTGTGTGCCTGTCTGGTTTACATTGTCACTGATGCAGCAGAACACACAGACAGGAACAGGAAGAAGTTTTCCAAGTTTCTGTCATACTTGATTTTAAAGTTTCATTTCATGCTCTCATTTTCACAGAGAAAGGTCACATTAGGTGAATTTTTTGAATTCAGGTAAAGATTAATTCCTTTCAATTGAGATTTCAACATTGCCAACATTTTTCCTTCAACATTCTTATTGCTATTTCTTCAGAAACAACAAATGGGTTAGAAATTAAAAATTCACGCTCTGTTCTGAGGAACTTCCACGTAACCTCACATGGCATTGGAAAATACTGAGATTGCATTTATGCACCATCAATGAGATGCCAGTGTGGGGCAAGACCTCCTGATTCACAGTGGTAAATCCAATTTTCAGGTCCTGTGGTTGAAAGGAGAAAGACTCAAGAGGTGAACTGGTTCACCTGACTCAAAGCATGAAGGTTACAGCTGAAAAGGACCCATGTGAAATGTCAGAGGAGTTATTTTTATCCCTCCCTCTCATTTAAATTTAAAGCAGGACAGCAGAACTGATACTGTGAGGTGCTAATGTTGTTGAAACGCAATGGGAATCAATAGCTTCTCCAGGAAGAGAGAGCTTGGAAATGAGATAAGCAATTTAAAGTCTGCCTCACCTCTGCCAGCAGCATCTTCAACCACCTCCTGGATACTCAAAACCCAAATTATCTCCAGCACCTCAATTCTGCCAAACACACTAATTTTTCTCTCATCATCTAACAAGTCCTTAGCTTGCACTCTCAAACAGCTATGAGTTAACATAATGAATAAGAAATAGGCAGCATATTGAATTAAAAAAAAATCTGGGAACAGCTCTGCCAGCTCTGGCTTTGCCATGCAGATTTGATCCCTCCTGCACAGGAGGCAGAGCATACTCACACAGCCACCCACCTCCCAGTGCAGGAGAACACAAAGCTCTTATCAAGTGTTGCACTCCACGTTTCCAGGCTGGGGGAGAGGCCAGACCACAATTTAATGAAACGTGGTTCCTCACTCTCCATATGTGCCTCTGGAAACTTCCCACTAGGGGTATACATCACAACTCTTTTTTTTTTTTTTTCTTTTTTTGAGTGAGCAAATTAATGATTATGTTTGAATTGGCTTCCTTTAGAAACCTGCAAAATTCTTGTGTGTTGAGGGAGGGGAAAAAAAAAATAAGGAGAAAATGCAAACAGTGAAGTCACATAAAGCTTCCACGGCAAAATTCTTTTGAATTGCAATTCAATTGGAATATAGCAGCCCTGGAAATGATGGTTCTAAACCACAAACAAGCAAGGGAATGTTTAGTAACCCCAAGCAAAAATCCCCTGGCCTCTGCAGCAGCACAGCTCAAGCCTGCAGCTCTCCATCTATTTTTAGACCTGGGGCACATATCACTACAATAGCTGATTGTGCTTTGCAGCTGTTTTGTATATCTAGAAGGGCAGGAAAGAACAGACTGCACTTTGATCTTGCCCTTTTTTGGAGCAAAAACAACAACAAAAAAAGGCCATTAGGAAGGACTCAATATTTTGGAATCACAAAGGTCTGTGCTCCAAAAGCCACAGCTTACACTCAGCGTGGAGGGCTCCCAGCACATGTCCAATTGTTTACTGGGCTTATAAATCCAGGCTGCAGTCAATATTTATTCTAGAAGCACGCAAACTATTTCACCTCGCATGAAAACATATGTCAAACCTAATTATAGGAGTCTTGACTCCCCAGAGCATCTGTTAAGTGATACACACATGAAATTAAGATTCAACCTGAATGCAAGTGCATCATAAATTAGCACTTTGCACTTCTGGGGAGATTAAAGAAATTCAACAGTTGCTCAAGATAACATTGTGTGATAAGAATCAACTATGTGCAACCTGTACAACATGTTGGGATTCCAGCTTTATAAATTATACAAATGTATTAGAGCTAATGCTGCTGAAGACAGAAATATGTATGATTTACAGAAGTCAAATCAGTAATCCCTACCTCAGAGCTGGTCCTTCCTGAGCTCTGAGATTAGGGAGGATCTACTGGAAAACTCTCACCTCCAGCATTCAAACACTTGGATGATGGGCAGTACTGTGAGAAGAAAAAATCTAATTTTTTTAGCACTAAAAAGGGAATAAGCCTAAAGCAAGCACCCCAAGTACCTGACTGTACCATATCCAGAATGCCTGAAGAATATTTCTAATCAATTACTGATGGATTTACAAACTGCAATAAAATGAGAAATGGGATTTAAATGTGCTGCTTACAGTTACTACCTAAATGAGTTGGATTAGTTTGTTTTCAAAAAGCTTCATGGACTAAAGAACGTGAATATGCTTAAAACACAGCAAGTGAGTCTGTCAAGGAGATTTTGAAAAGCACCATTAGAAAAAAAAAAGGTGAAAATGCTTGTGGTGAACCTCATGGTGGGCTGAGAGAAGTGAAAGGCCAAGAGAACTGGGATTGTTCAGCCTGGAGAAGAGAAGGCCCTTGAGTGATGTAACTGCACCTTCCAGTTCCTGAAGGGAACCTGCAAGGGAGATGAGCGAGACCTTGGACAAGGGATGGAGGGANTGAGAACTTGGACAAGGACCTTGGACAGGACACAGGGAATGGCTTCCTACAGTCAGTGGGCAGGGCTGGGTGGGATATTGGGCAGGAATCGTTCCCTGGGAGGGTGGGCAGGCCCTGGCACAGGGTGCCCAGAGCAGCTGTGGCTGCCCCTGGATCCCTGGAAGTGTCCAAGGCCAGACAGGGCTTGGAGCAGCCTGGGACAGTGGGAGGAGTGGAACGAGATGAGCTCTGAGATCCCTTCCTACCCAACCACTGCATGATTCTGTGATTCTAGGATGATCATCCCTGGGTATCTCACCACTGCACAACAGCTGCAGGGCAGCTCTGCTCTTCCACAGCTCCCAAATGCTGATTCTGGAATGTCAGGGAGAGCAAATAAATTAAAAAATTATGGAATTAGGGAGATGGAAAAGTAGCAGTAGGCTGCAAGAAATCCAGCAGATCAAACAGAAGAGAGAACAAATCTAAGAGGAAAGTTGGCAAGATTGGCCTTTTGTTAAGTACTAAACAGCCTCTGAATTACCTGTACAGCATCATCAGCACAGCACATTTGATCATTCTGAACAAAGCTTTTAGACTTTTAAATATCTAAGATGGGACATGAAATAGTACTCTCTAAAACCTCATTTTGAAGAAAATATTTAGGCATATTCCCATCCTGAATGCTGATTCATTTCTGCTGTGGGCTGGATCTCTCTATCTTGTTTATTGCAACCAGAATTCACAGGGATGAAGAGTTTTTTGTTTCATTTTTAGAGCATTTGGGACAATGTTCTTGTTTTTTTTTAAACACTATTGTATAATTATATATTAGATTTGAAACTAATACATAAATGACTAACTTACTAAATAAAATATTTTATTGAGATAAAAACAAAAATGTTATTATATCACCCTGAGCAGGAGTATGAGAGTGACTCTTTATTGCTAAATGTATAAGCATGTTTCATGTAAATTACAAAAAACAATAAATTAAATAAAAACCAACAAGAGAAAGCATGAGCTGGCAAAGACAGCAGGGGTGTCTATGAGGTTGTGATAATGAGATTTAGAACCACTGACAAAGTTATTAATGTGGCCCAAGCAAACTACATTTCAGAAAAGGAATACTCTGAAAGGTTCCAGTGGGTTCACATCCTACAGGGCAATCTGAGACTGAATTTTTGCACTTCAAACTCATGATTTTAAGAGTTGCAAAAGCTGAAATTTAGAAGATCACTCATATTATTCTCTTCCAGAAAACTTCTGGTAAAAACCTGTTTCCCATAGAAAATATAAGCAGATTTAGGTACAATTACCAGCAGGATCACCAATACCTGTTACCACAATAACTTCTCCACTGAGGGATGCCTTCCTACAATATTATTTCTACAGTAAAACACGTTAAACATTAAGTTCAAATGTCAGATTGGCTCAGCCTGCACTAAACTTTAGCTCTGAGTAGTTTACAACTCTTGTGCAATGTCACAGCACTAAAAGTCTTTATTTTTGTGCCCACGTGGAAGCCACCCAGCCCCCCTGACACAGAGAATGGACAGGAAAGTTGTTCATTACTGCTGAACACAGCACCTGGGCTAAAACAACACTGGGCTCTTCCCTAAATCTGCAAGAATGGGAATTTTAGAGGAGAGCCCGTTGACTGAGGCCATGGGACAAGGTACCCCAAGACACAAGGCAGGATAAATATCCTGCTCTTGCAAAACACAAATGCTAAAGATCACGTTCCAAAGAGAAGAAGAACCAAACTCCACCTGTCGAGTGAGATGTCTGAGATAAGCTAATTCAGTATCTCTGAGGGACAACACACACATCCCCCCCAGAGCAGCTTCCCAGGGAATGCTGCCCATGCTGGAGCCAGGTGGAAATCCTGCACCTCAAATGACTCAACACTGGCATTTGACAAAGCCAGCTCCACACCTGACCATAATCCTCATTTTTTCATTAGACAGCACCAAATCCAGCCTGGAATATACAGATAAACTTCCAAGAATGGTGAACTTCACTGCCCATCAGTTTGTGCTGCTCAGACCTTCTCCAGGGCTGAGTGACAAACACGTAAGGGATCTCTGTCAGAGACGTATCTGAGACCACTTGGGGATCTACTTTCCAAAACAGAAATGCAGCTTTTAGAAAACATTGCCATTTTAACAAGCAGTGGTGCACACTAATAGAGCCCCAGAAATAGTTTTACAATTGAAACATTACACACAGTAACCGCTATTTATACTTCAATATGTCAGCCTTAAATATTTACTTTTCCACTCACTTAGTTTACATGTTATGCCAGCAGAGCACTTTCTTGCATCATTTAAAGAGCTTATAGAAATTTAAAATTATCAGAGCAATAAGGAAAAGTATTATGAAATAAGTCAGATTAAATGATGAGGAAAAACATATTTGCTACTTTTTATGCGAAAATTAACTTCATGCAGAGATGCGCAATTTCTACAAGTAATTAGGTACTTCACATTATTTGTTCTGATTTTAAAAAAAACAAAAAGTACTTTTTTTGAAAAGCAAACTGTTTTGAACTTTAAACTCTATCCAGGCTTTCCATTGCTACATGGAGACCATTCATCAGCTGGCAGCACTATGTTATTTCCCTGCCACGTGGGCTCTGAAAACCCCACGTGAAAGTTCAGAGTAAGTAAATGTTTCTAGGTAGTTGTGCACATCACCCAGCTGAACCAGCAGTTACTGGACATTTTTCCCAGAAAGCAAACGGGCTGGGCAGCTGTATTTTGACAAGAAAAGTTGTTTCTCTTTAGGGCCCAGAGTTGGTGGCAGTGGTCTGGGGGGAGGCAGTGGGCAAGCACCCTGTGCTTCATCCGACAGCACTGTCATCCCTGGTCCAGCTGTTCTTCCCAGAGCCTCCCTGATGATTCCCTTCTAGCACTCACTTATTTTCAAGTGCAGAAGATAGACTGCAGATAGGATATTGTATTATTTACTTTCCCTTTTGCTCCATCTTAGGTCCCATAAACCCAGAGCTCAAACAAACCACTCAGACTGAAAACTGTTTATGGGCACTTCGTAGCCCACTGGATTTGGACTCCTCTCCTGCAAAGCAACCAAGACAGGCTCAGCTGCTCTGCCACTTTTCCATTTGTATATTTAAATTTTTGTGCCATTAAAACCAGCTAGAACAGATTTTGAAGAACAAATGGCCTGGAAATTCACAGCCAATTCATCAACGCTGAGATTGCACAATGTCCCATGTCACGGCCCATATAAAATTAAAAGGATGATTATGACCGTTTCCAATCAAGTTTTTGGCTATTTCTTTGGGAATTCTGAACTGATGGGCACTTAAGCTGGAACAACTGCAAGGAAGAAAGCAG
This sequence comes from Polioptila caerulea, assembly GCA_013397295.1. Taxonomy (NCBI): domain Eukaryota; kingdom Metazoa; phylum Chordata; class Aves; order Passeriformes; family Certhiidae; genus Polioptila; species Polioptila caerulea. Next base: position 188,419 of record VYXF01002409.1, read on the forward strand.
GAGAGCAGAGGAAGAGGGAAAGCCCTGTAGCAGATGAGCTGCAGAGAGACAAGGAACACCTGTCCAGGAGCAGATCTGCTGAGCGGGTTCCCAACCAGCCTCCCTGGCTACTCACTCCCATTCCTTCACTCACTCCCTTTGCTTCAGCTCTTCACTTGTATCAAACACCAAACCAGCCCTTTCTCGAGGCTTAATCTCAGAGTGGAAACCTGGAAAGAAAGACTGGAAGGAAGGAAAGGGCAATGGGGAAAAGTTAGACACTGGAGGCATGGAAGAAAAACATTTCTATAAGGAAGATAAAACAAATTTTCCAAAGGGTAATTGGAAATTCAACAATTCTAAGCTACATGGAAAGTGGAAGGCCAAGAAATCAGGGCTGAACACTGCATCATATTACAAATAGCAAAGCCTAATTACCTTCCCTACTTAAAAATCCTTATCTAACTTCTGCTCTTTTCTGAAAAAAAGCACAACTGATATTTTGACGGAGGCAATCTCCAAGCAACCTTCACAACCACTGCACCAGCAGAGAAGAACCAGCCTCTTAAACAGAATGCACTTTCCCATGTGGTTCCTTACTGAACTTGAATAAAAGTTACACTCATGAGAAGAGAGGGGGAGAACCAAAGAAAGGGGAAAGACTGCAGCAGGAATGGAGGGATCCAGCCTGAGGGGCACTAATGCCAAGCCTGGAGGCTGTTGTAGGGATGTAGCTTTGCTGGGCTGTTATCTGCACAAGCTTTACAGGCATGGGAAAACTGCAAAAGTTGTCAGGAAACACAAAACCTCCTGCAATGGAAAATTCTGCAGAGAAACACATCTTGGTAACTGCCTGAGCCTCAGCCTGGTTGGGCTTCTCTGCTCCTCCAGCAAACAATGGGCAACTCCAGCTATTCCAGAAAAACTGAGCTTGGAAACTGAATGGAGAAATTGAAAAATTCATCTCCTTTCCATCAAAAGCACTGGGACGGGTTGCCCAGAGAAGCTGTGGCTGCCCCTGGATCCTTGGAAGTATCCAAGCCTGGACAGGGCTTGGAGCAGCCTGGGAGAGTGGAAGGTGTCCCTGCCCATGGCAGAGCACAGGACTGGAGGAGCTTTAACATCCCTCCAACCCAAACCAGGGACTCCGTGAGAAGGAGGAATTTAGATTATTGGAGTAAATCCCAGTTCTATTCAAACTGCATTGATCCCAAAGGAGTGGGAGACTGGAGAAACAGGCCACCAGTTCTCCCTGTTGTTTCTGGGAACGTGCTGTATCGTACCAAGGGCTTCAAAAGAATGAAATATATTTATACTTTGCTTTTCTTCCCCAATCCAAGTTTAAAACTTGGTTTCCACAACCTTTAAATGGAGAGATCAAAATGAGTTAGGGACACAGCTCCCACTGTAACTTTAAATTGCAAATTAAAGGCAAGGCATAGCCTGGAGAAGCTCAGGGCTTGTGAAAGTCCAGTGTTGTAGAAACTGTTTAAATTGTAAGAAGGTTATAATGGGAAATTTAAATAATTAGATCTGGCACTGTTACATCAGACTTGAACAAAACCAAATAAAAGATTCAAGTTTCAAACTTGGAGAGAGAACAAATTATTGAGGAAACTGGATACAAACATACACTGGCAGTCTTTCGTAATAAACATGGCCCTGTGCAATTTAACAAGGAAATTAAAGAGGTATAAAAATTAATAAAGCAGATGCAAAGAAATCCTTATGTAAAAACCCTGATAAAAATTAATCTAAATAATACAATTCCCTGAAACTTGCTGAGACCCTTAAAAATTAGTACTTCAAGGTAACAATTTCCCCAACTATGAAAAGAAACAGAATTGATTTTTTTTTTAATCCTAAAACAAGAAAAAGACAAAGAAAACCACCAATAAAAGGCACCATAAAACCCCAAACTGTGAGAGGGGGAGAGGGAAGACAGTCTCAAGTTTTTGGTACCTAAAAACAGCCCTTGAAGTGCTTCTCCCCTAAGGATATTTTGATCTTAGTCACATGGGGTTTTTAAGGTATTTTTATTTAGTCTCTCCTTAGATAACTGCAAGGAGAGAGCTGCTAACATGATATCAAATTAATGATTTGATGGCTGCCCTCATGGCTGAGAGAGGCTTTAAGTCTGAAATATTATCAATAAACCATTAGGGCTCAGCAGCCTTGGAGAACACTCACAGACACACACACTGCTTCCATCACTTGCCAACTTCATCTTGGTCAAAAAATCAAATTTACTTTCTTACTCTTTGATATTTACCTGCTTATTGATAACCCCATATAATTGTATAGGGAGATAAGGAAAAATGAAATAAAAGAAGAGAAAATATTTGAGAGTGTCTTACGGTACACAAGCGCTCTTATTTGCACAAGGAGGAAATGGATCTTTTCCTACTGTGGCTCAGATTTTCAGCCAAATCACCTATTTTTCACTTTCATCTGACCATTCACCACATAATTTTGGAAAATACACAGAAAGAACAGCTCACACTAAAACTTTTCCAGACAGCTACATCTGGTTTGTTTCTGTAAGTTTGGACAGTGTGAGTGAAGTTCCCAGCTAAACACACTTGGAAATCCAAGAACTGCAGAGCAGGGCAGAATAAATTCCAACAACAAACACACTTGTAATCACAAAAACTTATCACACAAGTGTACCCACAACAAAAGCACCTTCAGAGCAGGGATCAGCAGCTCTGCAAACCTGGCTCAGTGCACTGGACTGGACTCGGCTGGCCAAGCAATCGTGGATAAACATGGGAAGAGAAGACACAATGGGCAGATCTGCTCCCGCACAGGCAGCGCCGCCCTGGGCTGTCACATCCACCTGCCAGGGACCTGCTGCTCCTGCAGCACCAGACCAAGGAAGGAAAGAGACATCCAGCTTCTGGCTTGGCCTTTGGAAAGGCTGCAGGATCCAAAGGTTTTCACAGCAGAAGCAAAACAACTCCCAAACGTTCCTTTGCGATGTTTTTTTTTCTCTTCTGAACTAAATGATTTGATGGATTTATTTATATACTTATACATGTTCATATAAAGACAAAAATTAATATCACTGGATGTTGGATTTCTACCAACAGGAGAAACTTTGATAATGAGAAGCAGAGACTGATTAAACACTCAAATAGAAAAGAAGAAAAACAGTGACAGTAACCCTCTGAAGGCCCTTGCTCTGCTCAGCCACTTGGCATCGGGGTAGGGCAACAAGTATCTTGTTCCACACCACATTTCCCTTCCAGAAATGGGTACCACGATATCCACATGCAGCTTGCACTGTGGGGGCAAACCTGGGTCTGGGCACCCCTGAGCCCCTCGGGCAACACACCCGAGGTGTGGCATGGGCCACCTCCATCCCAGAGCTGAGGAAAGGCACAGCTCCAGCATTGCTGCTCCAGGGGGCTTCCAACGACAGCAAAGATCATCTCTATCTACTTGGAGTGGAGCAATCCTCTTTCATTCAATATCCTGCACAAGCCAGACAGTTCACAACATACAAAAAACCCCAAAACAACAACCTCAGTAAATTAGCAACAGCTCTATGCCAAATTATTCAAATTATTCAGAAAGAGGATTAAAATTCTTGCAATGCCATCTTGCTGAAAGACTGTGTGGTTATTCCCAGTGCCACAGCAGCAATCTGTCCCCATAATCCATGGCTGCTCCAGCTTTCTGATGCCTCCTGGGAGGTGCTGAGTTCCCTTCTCACCACTGCAGGCCTCACCTGCCCCAGGGCCACAGCCCAAAGCTGCTCCCTCAGGGCTCCTGAGCCCTTGCTGGAGGTGTTGGTGTTCCCACACACAGCAGGGCTCTTGCAGCAGTTTAAGCACAGGGCTTCCAGCTCCAGCTCCTTCCCCTCCATAGGTGACCCTTTCCTTGTCTGGAGAACATGGCCACCTCTCCCATCTCCACCTTCTTCCTCCAGATTAACACAACTGCAGTTCCTTGATCTTTTCTAGACATCCATCCATCCATCCATCCATCCATCCATCCATCTAGACATCCATCCATCCATCCATCATCCATCCATCCCCATCCATCCATCCATCCATCATCCA
>VYXF01002409.1:192497-209734 GCA_013397295.1 Polioptila caerulea
CCATCCATCCATCCATCATCCATCATCCATCCATCCATCCATCCATCCATCCATCCCTCCATCCATCATCCATCCATCAATCCATCCAACCCAACTGCTCTCTTGCAGGCTCTCTCCATTTGGTTCACATTTCTTTAATTGATGTTTCTTCTACTACTGAAACTATTTCTGAGATTTAAGGACCAAACAAAAACACCCCCAAAAAGTCCTTCAGATTAGTTTCCTTCAGATTTCAATTCTTACAATCTCTTCCCTCACATTGTAACTCACCATGCCTTTGGCTTCCACTTCCCCACTGCCTTCCAGTTTTTCCAAATACATCACAAAATTCCTCTCTAATTTACTTCTCAGAAGATACAATCTAATGGGTAATTAAAAATACAAAAAATAATTTAGGAATAAGTATTTTCCCTTAACAGCTTCCATCCCATTAAAATATTTTGCTGTCATAATGCCTACAGGGATTATCTTCAGTTGCAAGAGAACAATGAAAACAAACACTTAAAAATTATCTTAAAAAGCCACAATATTTTGAGAAAAGCTGCCACGGTGTTATTGGACCTTGGAAACTTGCACCCAAATATGGGAGATATTGCTCAGAGGTCAGTTTTGCTCTTCAGTTCTATGGCTAGAAACCATAATGGCACTAATATCTGCAAATCTCACCTTTGATATCAGCAAATTGCATTGGGAACACTATTCCAAGGCCCAAAATCCACCACTACCTCCACTTGTTTATGCTTTTGAATTATTGGCAAAGAAATACTAAAGAACACTGAAGTAAACAAAAAGAGGGGAATAAACGAGAGCATTAACATATGACCAACTGCATGAAACCTAAATAAAAATCAGGAGTGCTTTTTATGCAGGGGACAAGGACTGTAAAGTTTGTTTATAAAGGAGTCTGGTTCTCTTCCAAGTTTCACGTTCCAGCCTGAAAATAACTCCTTAAAACAGCTGTCAGGTTTTTTTGGGAGGAGGAAGAATGATCTACCAGCAAATACGACCTTTCTTTAGAGCACATGAGTTAGTAGGGGTTGTGCTTCATGGAGAAAATTCAACTCCTGGCCTCTAAAATCTGCAATCAAGAACATGGACGAGCATCCAGAAGGAAAACCCAGCCTTCACTGGGAGCTCACAAAATAGAGAAGCACCATGGTCTCAGTGCTCAGGAAACCATGGGAATTAATCATACCCCACTGGACCAAAAATCAGCTGTTAATTTTCCTTTCCCTTATATTCTTTGAAAACATTTTTTTCGCCAATTAACATCTTCAGTAGATTTTCTTAAAAAATTAAAATAAAAAATGACAATATATTTTTAAATTAAGCAATTAAAGCTCCAAATCTCATTGTAGTATATTTTAAGTCAAACATGAAGAAAGTCAACAACTTCCTGACTGTGCTGTTAACATCACTTCAGTGATGACCTCTCAGATACATTCACTCTCTGCTCTCTTGGCTGATAAAACAGCACCTACAAACATGTAAACTTTTTTGTACAAAGCACACTGATAGGTTAAACACTCCCAATTTCTCCACACATGGAGACATATTCACAACAGAAGTACTCACATAAACAGTTGTGCTAAGCAGTCCCTGTATCCAAAACAAAATTATTAGCTGGATATATTCACTGAATCAGTCACTTCCACATCTGGCACAGGTGGAGGCTCCTCCACATTTTAAAGGTCCTGGAATTTTCTTTGGGGAGCATAAAATAACAAAAATTATCTTGGATGTACTGTTGCTGCTGCAGTATGTTCTTTCTATCTACAACATCCAAAAAGTTAAATTTTGGTTCAGGAAACAGCAGGAATTGCCCCAGATGCAAAGCAGCATCAGAAAACTTTAGACCATGAAAGAATCACTTCCTTCCTCCCAAAAAAGTTATTACTTAAAACCCCTCTGTCTTCTAGAACCAGTGTGACATTGCAAAAGAAAGAGAGGCCATTAACTGCTTTGTATGAAAACAGACAAACAAATTACAAAAAACCAACTCATTTCCAATGCTGCTGTGCTGAACCTGCAATCCCTTATCCTGCTTTTGGAATGACAGTGCCTGGCATCCCCACAGCCCCCCATCTCTTTTCATTCTAATAGCCAAATGCTGATTTGACTTTTTAGCACCTCCAGCTATTTTATGAATTATACTGCCACAAAGCACAAGTCTCTCCTTTATTCCCCCTTCAACGTGTGAACAAAAATGCAGTAGGCTAAAAATGTGTGAGACTGTGATATAAGAAAATAAAAAGAAACACCCTGTGTCCCATGGAACAATAATACTAATTTTAGCTACTCACTATTCACTATTTAGTCTATTTAATGTGCTCCAGTAACAAGCACCTGGATTTCTGGACAAACATCAAAGAGAGCTTTGTGGGAACCACTGTCACCAAAACATCAGCACGGTTTCTTATGGACAGCTGAGCTGGTGGCCCTGCCTCAGCACAGACCAGCACTGTGTGCTGCTCATGAACCACAGGCACAGTTTACAAGTGAACACAGGTACAACTGCTTGGGTTTGAAACCTGGGGCTGGGATCCCCATAGCACAATGCACAGTAGAAATCTCAAGCAAAGCATAGCCACATCTTCAGGATGTGTCTGGGGTCACCACATGAAAAATTCCTCACATTGGCAACAATTGTGGAACAGGAATTGAAGCAGGGTTTTTGAGAAGTTTGTAAGAGCAAGCAGGAACACCCCAAAACAGCCCCTGAGACACCCAATAAGAGGCTGGAGTTGGACCATGGACTCACCTCCTCTGTCAGGTTATTGAATAGGCATGGCCAAAAATTATACACTCAGTGAAATGTCCAGACAAGGGGGGTTTAGGAATGGGCTTCACAGCTACACATGAGGAGTTTATTCATTAGGAAAATTAAAGGACTCTATAGAGTTTTCAAACCAGGCACCTGACCCACCCTCCTTTACCACAATATCCATGCACAAGTAACACACCTTTAATCTGCACCAGTTACTCAAATACCTGGTGATCTTCCCAGTGCCTGTACTGTGCCAATGTGGAGATTTTTAATCCCCGACAAAGGAAAGAGTAAACACCAGAATAAAATTTCATCCACATATATTATAGTTCAGCTATGTATTAATATGGAAATCTCCAAATGTATATGAATCTGAACATTTATTTTAGGCTTTCTTGAAAGTAAAGGGTGTTTTCCTACAATTTAGGAGATAGGGCAAAGTCACATCAGGAGAAGAAACTGCTCAGAAAATGAGAACTATTTCTTTGTCCTGCAAGGTTCTGACAGAGCCAGGACCAGCTCCAGCACAGGGCTGGGATCCTCGCTGGATTCACTCCACTCCACAGCCATGAATTTGGGCTGCCTCATCTTCTTTCCTTCTTTGATAAAGCACAGCCATGTGGAGCAGGACAGCACACATGGAGGGGGTTATTGGGGACCTTCTGCTGTCACTGTGTGAGCACAAACGTCACTGGGGCTCAGCCCCACTGGTTCCTCAGCACCTGAGGAGCCCAGGTAGCAGCACAGGCTTCATTAGTTCAATACAGCTTCTTGCCCAAGAGGGGTGTCAGTCTACAAATAAAGATCCAGGGATGAACCCTCCTCATCAGGGGTGACCATCTCACCCAGCTACACTTCACTGCCTCACTCCCCATAACTGTGTCCTCCAACAGTCAATACAGCAGGGTTGGAATTTTATATATGCATTGGAAGGGCAATAAAAATGCTTTTAAATATTGCAGGCCACCCTTCTCCTGACCCCAAAATCTGTGTTTATAGTGGAACTCTTTGTGTTTGTTGCCCAGAGAAACTGGATATCCCATCCCTGTCAGTGTCCCAGGCCAGGTTGGATGAGGCTTGGAGCAGCCTGGCACAGTGGGAGGGGTCCCTGCCCATGGCAGAGGGTAGAGCTGGATGGGCTCTAAGGCCCCTTCCAACCCAAGCCATGCTGTAATTCTCTGATTTTATACTGAATCACCAAAATACAGCAGCAAAGACTTCTGGAGCAACATTTTGCTTTACTTATATCAGTGAGTCATAGGCTACTTTTAAAGCTGTTTTATTTAGACAAGCTATAGGCATGCTCAATGTATATTAGATGTAGTTCCTGACTTGTGTTATCTATTTCCCTCACGCAGGCTGTTGTGTTACCCTAACATTCCAAAGATGACATTTAACACACACAATCACATTATTTCCACAAATTGATAATTCTGCTGTTAAAACCAACCAGCTCCTCTTTGAAGTGACACAATTCTAACTGCAAACTTCAACCAGTGCCATTTGAATTTGGAGGATTTGGTGTTTCAAAAGCTGCCCCAAACACTGGTGGGGCATGGTCCAACTGCTGCACTTACAGAGCAGCACAAGAATTAACAAATCCTTTGCTCCAAAGGAGGCAGACACATAACGCCCCGTCAGCACAATCCTGCTCCATGACAGCAGCAGCACAACTCACAGTAATTTATGACCCTCTTGGCTGCATGCTTGGCTATGGCAGATATCAGGGTCACACAACTCCCATCACAACCCAAATCCCAAAACACACAACTAATAGCATTTCTTTGAGTGCTCTGCAAATACATTGCTTCAAAGAAGCACTGGTGAGGATGGAAGCCGAGCAGGCAAATCTCCTAACTTGGAAAACAGAAAATTTTCATCTGAATTTTAAGACATTCCAACTTTGTCACCTCCTGAAATCTTGGAAAGAATTAAATGCATAACAGATGTACTCCATTTTAAATATAGCCACATCACGCACACATTTTTTAGAATACACAGAAAACACTGTGCCTGATAAAAATGCCTCCCGTATGGTCTGATTCACTTTCAGTGCCCCATCATGGACACAAAATCCTTCCTGACTCCTGATCAGCCAACAGCCATGGTGAACTGGCTCTAGACCCGAGCAGGGATAAGCAACAAAGAGAAAGGATCATCCCAGTGCTTCATCAGGGCTCAAACCCCACCACCCTCCTGTCAGGATCCTCTGCCTTCACACTTGAAGAATTACATTCTTCCTGTGCTGAAGCTCCCACCTTCTGCTACCAACAGGTAAGCTCTATGATGCTCCCTATTAAATAGAGCCAAGCTAAACTTTCAGTAAAAGTGTCACCCAGTTCATGAACACACAGCCTTTCATGCCACAAGAATTAAGTATGTTTTCCAAGCTGACTAAACACGAGTCAAGCATCTGATTATGGAGAAATAACAGACTGCAGCAACAACTCAGATCATTTTCACATAAAAAAAAAACATTCTAAGGGTGCACATAGTTACTGAAATGCTATATATACTCATAGACACGGGGAAAGGGAGAGTATGGAGTGACAGGAGAAGGGGAATGGCTTCCCCCAGTCAGAGGGGCAGGGCTGGATGGGATATTGGGAAGGAATTGTTCCCCATGAGGGCGGGCAGGCCCTGGCACAGGGTGCCCAGAGCAGCTGTGGCGGCCCCTGGATCCCTGGAAGTGCCCAAGGCCAGGTTGGATGGGGTTTGGAGCAGCCTGGGACAGTGGGAGGGGTCCCTGCTCAAGGCAGGGAGGTGGAACTGGATGATCTTCAAGGTCCATTCCAATCCAAACCATTCCAGAATTCTATGAACTCAATAGCTCCACATAATTTAAGATTTTTTTACTTATTTGTGGAAAATTATCATCAAATATCAAATTAAAGTATCTGACACAGGTAAGAAAACATGACTTTAGTGAAGACTAGCAGACCTTTGGTTTATCTCTGTATCCACAGCAAATTCCAGCAGCAGCAATGTTTTGTAACCAAAGATGTATATGTTACTTTAACATTCTCAGCAGAAAAATTTAGTTGCTGATCATTAAGGATTCCAGAACCTCGGGTGAGGCACAGGGTGTGTATGTTTCTCTTCAACAGTTTATTGGAATTATGAAACAACTTATAATAAATTTTCTCACCCTCACGTGGTATTTTTAAGAATGCTCTCTGCTTCTAGATGATGCCACATAGCCAAGCAGCAAGTAAAACATTAAACATTATCCATATTGTCACATTAGTAACTTATATGTGCATGAGAGAGAATCTCTTTCATAAGATGGATCCTTAGCAAGGTCAGTCCCAAACAGGGAGTCAGACAGATGCAAAAAACTTCCCAGAATCATGGAATGGCTCGGGCTGGAAGGGACCTTACAGCCCATCCAGTCCCACCCGATGCCATGGGCAGGGACACCTCCCACTGTCCCGGGCTGCTCCAAGCCCCATCCAACCTGGCCTTGGACACTGCCAGGGATCCAGGGGCAGCCACAGCTGCTCTGGGCACCCTGTGCCAGGGCCTGCCCCCCCTCATGGGGAACAATTCCTTCCCAATATCCCACCTAACCCTGCCCTCTGCCAGTGGGAAGCCATTGCCCCTTGTCTTGTCCCTCCAGGCCCTTCTAAACAGCCTCTCTTCATGTTTCTTGCCAGCTCCCTTCAGGTACTGTAAAGCCACAACTAGGTCACCCCAAAGCCTTCTCTTCTCCAGGCTGAACATTCCCCATTCCCTCAGCATTTCCACATAGGAGAGGTGCTCCATCCCTCTGATCAACTCAGTGGCTTCCTCTGGACCCACTCCAAATAAGAGCCAAGTTTTAAAAACTGGAAACAGATGGGAAAAGACAGAAAAGCCTTGGATCAAAGCCTGGTTATCTGCTGGTGCACAGTCTGAGTGTGACACCACAGAGTCTCCATCCCTGCCCTGGAAGCCTGTGGCCACTTCTTCTCTGAGCACAGGCCAAACTCAGACCTGTTGGAAATGCCTCTTCCCAAGCATTATGCTGTCCAAACAAAGGAAATTTGGAGCTAACGTTGTACCTGGTCTCTTTGCAAATAATACCCTTAAACAGGAACATTTCCTCATTACATCCTGCCTGTAGCACCACTCCTGTCAGGCCCTGAGCAATTCCAAAAGATTTATCTGCTGGACACCCACCCAAGTTGGTCAGAGGTTAGAGACACTCAGTACCCACAGGACACACTTCAAGTGTCCACTAAACACGAGTTAAAGAAGGCAAGAATTTGATTCCAAGCACTACTGGAAACACCTATGGAAAAGCTTCCCAGGGAGATCTTGTGAAAACAGCACAACCAAAAATTAAATTCTATTCCATCTCTCAGGCACGTGAATCTGAGTCAAACAGCAAAGCTGCACATTGAAAAACTGAAAAGATCCCATTTCTGACTCAAACATCCTCATTTATCTAATGAACTTAAAGAATTAAGCATCCAATATCAGAAGAAGTTTTCATACATTTCCTGTGGTCTGTGTCAATGTTTCATAGCATGTTTTATTTCAATTATAGACTTCACTTTTTTTTTTATGAAGTGGCTTTTCTTAAGGGTTTTTAGCCTTTTTTTAGCTTATTGTGCAGTTAAACACAGTCAAACTAAACCCATTTTGTCCCTTCAAACATATAACAGTAACACTGGAAGGAAATAATGTCTTTCTAAACAGAGACAGCTGGATTTGGATGTTTTTGGGCTCTTTCCTGCACAGACCCTCTTCCCCCACTGCAGTGGCAGAACCTCTGGGGTACGGAACCATGTACCCAGCAGGAGCTCTGGGAATTCCAGCCTGTGACAACATCCACACAAGCAGATTTGAGTTAACTTCAGATGAAGGGGAAAAAAAAAAACAAAACCAAAAGGAAGCAAACTGCTCTTTCATGAGCAGAAGATCAAGATGTTACTTTTTGCTTGCATGTTCCTGCACATGATAAGCAGCAGGCAGAAGGAAAGATGCCATCACCAAGCTAGTGGACTTTATTCAGGACTGCGCCAGTTTTGGAGATTTTGTAAGTAATGCTATTTTATGACAGCAACGTGATTTCTAAATTTATCAAGTCAAGTTGAAGGCAACAGTTTTAGATGTGCAACAAGAGGAACAGTAAGTGCTATCTGTGAGATAAAGACTAGCAATATAATCGTTATTTAGATGGTTTGCCAAGAATTCCCACAGTAAGTTAGTGTAGCAAATACAAACTCAAAAAATTTACAGGCAGTTGAGAGGGAGATTTTGATACTGAGGGATGCTGGCTGAAGAAATATATCTAGAACATTTTGTTCTTTCACAAAGAAATTTCAGAACCTTGAAAAAATACTTATTGCTCAAGGTTAAAACATTTGGGGGGGGGAGGGGGAAGCAAGAATATTGATTTAGTGAAAGCAATTTGGCTTGAAAGGGCAGTAAAGATTTCTGGGGTAGTCCAATACTGACAAATGCCTTGCCAAAACCACCTCACCAGCCAAATCTGTGCTGCTGTCTATGACAGAAGCTGTGCCCAAACACAACCTCTGAGGAAAGCACGAGCTGTAATTCCATGGTACATCCCCAGTTTAGGCTTCTCTTCCAACTGCCACTTTATATTTTCAAAAATTATTACTTGGAAACCAGCAGCTACAGTTTCAAACTCTGCATGGCTCTTCTTTAAATTAAGTTCCAACAATTCCCTCCAAACCTATGAAAGAGCCATCACAATAAAGCAAACTTATATAACAGAACCTGTTAAAATGTGTTAATGAGGCTATATTGACTAGCTGGCTTCACTGCAAAAGCAACTCTCACTGGAAGTTAAACATTTAAAGGCTAGGAAATTTTTTTTTTTCTTCCTTTCTTTTCAAAAGACAGAAATGAGATTGAAAATCATCTAAAAATAGCAGAGAATTTTCAAGTGTCAGCTGTAACGGAAAGAGGAATGGCTGTCTCTCCTTACAGAGCCAGGATGGATGGAGCTTGTGATTCAGGACTGAGACACAGAGCTCACACACAAACTGTAGATGGTAGGAAATAATTCTAATTTCCTCCTTTTAATAATATTCCAGGACAATCTACACCAAACTGAAATCCAGTGAAATTGTACTTTAAAAGTGGTGAATGTAAATTCTTATATTCTTTGCCTGCCAGCAGCAGTGAAGTACATATTGTGAAATAACTGCAAAAAGAATTTTAAACAACCCATTCAAATCATGCATCCTCCTCACGACGAAGATGAATATAAATTACATGTCTTTGACTTTGTTTTGTCTTTTCCATCAATCTTTTTCCCCAAAATGCACTATGTCAAGCCTTTTATTTAAAGAAGGCAATCTCTCGCATTTAAAGAGTTCCCTACCTCTTAAAATTTTCTGATGTAAACAGGAGAAGGAAGCTCAGATTTGCCATTTGTAGGGTACCTGTGTACATCATGCACCCAGATTTGGGGTAGCCAAAGACAGAACAGGTCAAACACTCTGCAGATGATGATCACAGAATGCAGCAGAAGCCATGGTGTCCCCCAGTATCACAGGACCTGAGATTTCAGCCCTCACCTTTCCCATGCTCTGGAATGAAGCTCCACTGTGGCCATGCTCACCTGAGCTCCTGCAGGATGTAAATGTTTCAAGGTCTGCTGAAACTCTTCCTTCACCCCAGCCTTCAGGGTTATAGGGCTTAAACAGGCAAAGCTGCACCACTCGACAAGCAGACCCTCAGTGCTGCCTTGATTTACTTATTAATTACTGTCAGGACACGAGAAATTGAAACCAGAGCTCGTGTTCTGGTTAAACCAAGTGTATGGTCAGGGCCAGGCTCCATCCCCTCAGAGTGAAGAACCTTACACAGGTCCTAACTATGCTTATAAATTATTTTTCACTGTGCCCAGTCAAATTAGCCTGTAAACAAGTGATCAAAACTCAAAGCCTCAAATGCTAATATCCATGTTTCCCTCAGATAATAAAAGCAGCAGAAGAGTGAATATTTTTAATGGAGAGATTCTTCTACTTGGTTTTGCACAAATAAAACTATGAGCAACTCAAAAAGTCCTCCTCAAAATTTGGAGAAATTGTGACCTTCCTGTCCAGGTCTGGCAGCAATCTGAGCAGTACCTGCACACAAACTCAGGTTTACTTAGAGAAAAAGTTACATCATTTCAGCAAGTCACATTTGGAAAGCTCAATAATCACTAGGTTTTCCTACCAAGTTCTTTCTTTTGTTTATAGACAAGAAAGACAACTTCACAGAGTGAAGACTTGACAAGAACCAGGTTGAGCAACTACATTCACTATTTACCTCCTTTTTTTTATGCTATTACATGGTAAAATTACAGATCATGTCAAAATGTTAAATCAATGTGGAATTTGCTTCTCCCTGGCAATATGCCTTTGTGCAAATTACCTCTAATTATTATTCTTCATCTGTCACTGAACACTTTCCATTTTTCTAATACAGGAGTGAAGTCAACCTGTGTACAATATTTTATTTTCACTGTCACACTTAAGATCACGAACCACTACCTCAACAACAATTAATAGGTAAGATTATATAAAACTGATTAATTGACTGGTCACTACAATTTTCTGTCATAGTCAGCACTCAAAATTTTCTTTGTGGGAAAGAGGAAATACATACATGTTTACTTAATTACCACTTTTTTTTTAAATGGACATTTGTTCTGTCTATTTTTGCCTGATCACCAGTTCAGTATCAGAACACATGAAATCCAGAACCACAGTGTCTGTCACAAGCCAGTTCAATAAATATAAAAAGCCTGTATCTAAAGACTTACATTTATGGAACATGATGAAATGAGAAGTTGAACAGAAAGACCTGCACAGAAGCTGGCAAGACACAAGACAAGCACCTTAACCCCCCTCACTGACTCAAAGCCCTCTTGTCAAAGACTAAAGCTGCCCTTAGCCCCAGAGCAAAGCTGAATCTGCAGAGCTCTCTGCAGAGCCATCCTGCTGGCACGAGCACAAGCCTTCTACATTTACACTGTGCCCAGCAGGCTGGGCTCAAAAAGCCAAGGAAAACTTTCATCTGATCTTTCATCTACCTCTGAACTTCCAGAAGCACATGACAGCTACAGGTCCTCTGTGTACAGAGCTGGTAAAGGACAGGGAGTCAGGGCAGGCAGGGCAAACTCCAGGGCTGTCAGGAGTTCTCTCCCCTGACCAGCCACAGAGAGGAGGAAGGGAATGAGAATTCAACGATTTCTCTCTTCATAACCTGACCCAAGATTTTTGTCTTTCAGGAACAGCCATGCTGTGTTTCCTGCAACCCAAACTCGAAGCAGCAGTGGAGTATCAAGTCATCAAGCAGAGCTGCATCCCATGTGCCATGGGAAAAGCATCCCCTGGGTCACAGGCTGCCACCCTGTAGAGAACCAGGCTATTCACAGACTAAAAGGTTTCACCATTGAGCAAAATGGTGACTTTTATAACCAATTTACAAAAGAAACATTTAAAATAATTAGCAGATATTAAAAGAAACACAGAGAGCAGTGAAAGCAGCACATCAGCTGGAGAGCTTTGAAAAGCTCTATCAGGAGCAGCCACTGCTGGCCACAGGTGAATGGTGGGTGCCCCTGCAACAAGTGCTGTGGTAGCTAATCTTCCCTGTGCCACCAGCCCTGGCTCAGCCAAGGGACAGAGAGCACAAGAATCCCTCAGCATTTTCTCCATGATCAAATAAGGGACAAAATCAGAGAGAAAGCATGGCTGTACTGTCAAGAGCTTCTAACAGGAATACAGCAATAAAGCCACTCCTCGAGGCAAACTTAACAAGGAGATGTCTGGCTGCACAAAGTTTGGGACTTATTTTGGGTATCAGTGCACACAGAGAGGCCCCAAATGAAATCATGGTTCTGCTGTGCTATGCCCTATAAACACAGAGAAAGCATTCTTGCCCCAACATGCTTACGTATTTTGAGCACTCAAAAAACAAGATGCCGGTGACCCTGGTATTTCTGGAAGAGTTGCTGGCTGGCAAATAGCAATATTGTGACCTCCCAAGTAACAAGAAAGAGAAATGCAAACAACCAAGAAGAACAGAGCAAAACAAAAATATTTCCATAAGCAGAACTTTTTATATCCCAAGAGATCTCTGCCTCTGGAGCTCAAAAGGGACACATTAACCTGTGTTATGTCATTCTCAGTATCTCATAATCTTCAATAAATTTATTTGCTAGGAAGCTCTGGAAGAAAACAGAAAAAGTGAATTGCCTCAAATCCTACAGGAAAATTATTATGGCAGATATAATTGAACTGATGGCTGGGGTTTATCTATGGACCTCAAAAATTCACTGCAACACTGCTCTCCTGCATTCCCTTTGCATCCAGGGGGATCAGGTACCATGAAAACAGGGAGTCTAAGGAATCTTAAAACATAAGAGTAGTCAGAAATAGATAAAAATATTGCAAGGCATCACTGGCAAGCTCTCCTTGTTGGCTTCTTTTAGGCACCATCAATTTAATTCCAAAGTCAGACCCTGGAGGGAACATACCAAGGCCCCACTGCTTGTGCTAAGGAGCCAAGGAAGCCAAGGAGGAAGAAAAGATATTCCCATCCTAAGATTCCTGTGAACCATAAAACAGTAAGAAATTTAGTTTTGCCTCATCTCCAAAAACAGGAAGAGCAGCACTTGGCCAACTTGGGGTACACAACCCTGAGTATTTCAAACAGAATGGGGAGCAGAGTTTTGATCAGTTTGCCCAAGTGACTCCTCCACACCCTGCTTTGGTGCACGCTGGAGAGCTGCACCTGGATTCCTTCGGGGTGAACCCAGCCAAAGGGGCTCCAGGAGCACACCTGACCTGCTCCAGCCACAGAGGTGCTTTTGTTCCAAGACCTGCTCCAGGAGCTGTGTTAGGTAGAAGTCCTGAAGTGTGTGGAACGTGGACATCATGTGCTCAGCACCTCCTCCTTTGCTCTTTGAGGAGTTTACTTGCTCCTGTTGACTCAGCCTCAAAGATAGCTACAACGGCTGCAGCTCAGACAATTAAGAGATAATAGGCTAGACATACAGCATAAAAAATAGGATATAATTAAGATATCAAAGGTTGAAAGGAAGCTGGGAATTGAAGTACTGGTAGGGAAACAAAGCTTATGTCTGTTATCTGTACAGCACTTTTATACTTGAAGAGAGAATGGGGTATGACATAATTAAACAACCACTACAAACTTCCTCTTCTCTCTCACTACTATCAACAGATTCTCAGGGAAAAGAGTAAAGCAAAGCTTCCTAAAAGCACCTCCATTCACAGAACTGAGCAAGTGCTTGGCAGAGATCAGTTAATTAAGAGGTGAAATCTCAGTTTCTCTTATTAAATCTCAGAGCTGCTCCCTAACAAAACCCTCCCCTGCAGCAGATCCTACACACCAGCCCCGTGGCACTGCTGTTTGATGGCTTTTATCGTGGGCTTTGATGTATTTTTTCCCCTGATGGCATTTACCTATCAGCTGAGTAATCTGGCTGCAGAACAAAGCTCTGAGGAAACAGGAAAAAATGGGCAGCTCTGAAGCACCCAGTAACTACCACATCCCCTGGGGGTCTGTGCATGGGAGGGAACAGACTAAGTGTGCTACAAACCTGTGGCTAAGGGCAGTCATGGCAAAGGTCTGCTTGGCTTAGAAGTACACACAGCCTCAGATTTCTATAACTGCATAAGACATTGGTAAGAAATGGCAGCTGATTACAGTTCTACAAAAAAATACAGAAGGGAAATGGGGAAAAAGCAAAGCCCAACCCATATTCCTCATTAAAGTAATTCTTACCACATGCTCCAGCTGCTTTCATAGCTACATTTCAGGGTAAGAAGAGACCATTAAATGTCAGTTCACAAAGCAAATTTTATGTTATCTAGACTGCATATCAGTTTGTCCATCTCTAGACCCCTGGCTGAAGCAGGAGCTGTGAAAAGAATTCATAGTGCAAAATTCAAACCTCTGTACTGAGGAGACAGAGCAGCCTGTGCCCTCTCATGATAAATGCAGCCAAGGACAGAACAGAAGTCTGAGAAAGACCATGAAAAAACCACAGCTGGCATGTGGTATAATTGCTCTACACAGTGCTCTTGTGATCTCCTAGAAAACATAAACAAATAAATAAGAATATTTAGGAGCAGTACCATCAGTCTCCACAACTAAGTTCATGTCAGTTTGGGAATACTGAATTTTATTTGTTGCTACAACACAGCTTTCACACTGCATTTGGCTGCAAAGGTACATGGAAGGGGGAAATATCACAGGGATGTTTCTTTACAACATGTTCCATTTATTTCCATTAGAGCAGCAAAATTCATCTTAGAGTAAAAACGAGGTTACGTCTGATGCCGTTTTCTTGAAAGCACACTCCCACTGAAACACATCAGTGAGAACACTTTTCAAAGAAATTAACTGAACTGGTATTTTTAGAAGCTAAACAGAAAGCTAAAGCCCAGGGACACACAAGTGCTTCAGCCCTGTGGCTCCCAGAGTCACGGCTGATGTCGCTGCTCGCCCCAAGCCTCCCGCTGCCGTGTGCGCGGGGACAGCTCGCTCACCCAAAATAAGTGTTTGTGTCACATCCAAACAAGCACCTGCCAGGGGCAAGTGGCTGCCACTGCCACCACTGCTCTGCAGTGCTCTCCCCACGTCCTTACTCACTGACCTTTCTACCACCGTCCAGGCCTCCTTTTGTGTTTGTTGCCACAAATGTTTCCTTCCTCCATCATAATGCCAGTTTACGACTCCTTCGGGTTCTTCCACTCAGTTTTCCAGTTTACTTCATCAAAATGGGTACTTTTATAAGCAGAAGGAATAAACTCACAGAGCATAACAGCGTTTGTTACACATTCCACTCCCATTTTGATCTGCTCCCCACCTTGGACTACAAGCACTGCAGACAACAATCTCTCTGTGAGACAAAGGCACAGCACTGAAGAGACACAGCTTTGACAAAAGAGACAATTAAATCCTCAGCTCACACAATCCTCCTGCACGTGCCTCTAAGTGCTGCTAGAAAGCAGCCAAGAGTTTCACTTCAAAATGAGCCCTGTAGAAAAATTAAAATCAGACCCTTAACCAAGGGGAACCAAAGGATCCCTCATTTTCTTCTCCAAGAGGCAAATTTGCCATTTCATCCCCATATCCTTCGAGCTGCAGAAATTAGAGCATCTGCCAGCTCACTGAGCCACCTGAGTAACTTTTTCCAGCCTAACTCCAAACTGCAACAACTTGCCATATCAAACTGCCAAATCTACAGTGCTCATTTCTTTCTGTGAATCCAGCTGTCATTTTTCCCAAATGCCTTCGCAGTCCCAACTCTCCTGATGCCAAAAAAACCTTTTCACAGATATACATAATTTTGCAAAACACATATGCTCTCTGTATGGCACATGAAGTCAATTAACAAGTTTACTTACCGGATTAAAGGATGACACACAACAGTAAAACAAAAACCTCTTGCAGACAGCAAACACATGAACCTTCTCCTCCCTACAAGGCAACACTCTCAGGAGTGCTGAGTTTTAAAGCCTATTTTGAGTACCACACACAATCTTTCACTCTTATCTCCGTGGCATCTTTTATTCTGTAATTTGCCTGGGTGTTTGTGCTCATGAGCACACTGAGTTAAATGTAAAACACGGTCAGCAAGCACAAAGCAGGCACTGGGGCAACTCTGTTCCCTCACAAAAGAAAAAACAAGCCCAGAATAAAAGCACGTACCTTTTAACTGGTCAGCTACCACGCTCTGACCGACGCGCTCAACCACCTTTCCATCCTCCATTTCATAACGATCATCCAAATATTTGGCAGTAGCTTCTGAAATATGGACCTTCCCAGCCACCCCGAGCTGCTCCATGAGATTGGCCAAATTGACATCGTTGGACCACACATCGAACTTGAACCTCCTCATCCCCAAAATGCCACACAGGACTGTCCCGGTGTGAACACCGACTCTCATGTTCACCATTTCTTTCTTCTCCTGGCAGAACTGCTCGATGGCTTTGATCATCCCCAGGCCCATCTCGATGCAGCAGTAGGCGTGATCCGCCCGGGGCTCGGGGCAGCCAGCCACGCAGTAGTAGCAGTCTCCCAAAGTGCTGATCTTCTCACATTTAGTGTCCTCACACAGACGGTCAAAGCGTCCAAAGAGGTCGTTCAGGAGCCCCACCAGGGCGTGGGCTGATTTGTTGGCGCTCATTTTCGTGAAGCCCACAATATCTGCAAACAAAATGCTCACTTGCTCTATCTGCTGCATTTTAAAAGGACGGAATATTATGGGGGTTTTCTGTATGGAGGGCTTCTTCTTCCTGTTTTTGGGGCTTGAGGTGGAATGACGTTTGATGGAGTTTTCACTTTCATCATCCCCCTGCTTCATTAAGTCATCGGCTATTATTCTTGGCATAACAGAATGAATCATCCTCTCTTTCAGGGCTTTTTCCACTTCCAAGTCTTTTCCATGCATGATGGATTGCCCCACTTTCAGGAATGTGCTTCTTGATCTGACTTCGGACATGATAAATAAATGAATTCCGATGGCGTGGATGCAGATGTGCAGGAAGGCTTTACTCAACAGCTCCCAGTAAACCGCACCAGCTCCCAGAGGTGTGAAACAGTTCTCATCACGGAAGTGATAACCAAAGGTCTCAAAGAGGACCGAGTACGACAGTCCCAGAAACAAGCTTAAATACAGGGGTAAGTGCATCACTGTGTAAAGCAACAAGAGCACTTCAATACACATAGAAAAACTGCCCACTTGAGAAAGACAAGTGTCTGTGGGATCTGCCGGGGGAGTCCGGTTGGACATGTCACCACTTCCTGAGACAGGCTTCAGAGCCTGGAACTGCGGAGCGAGGGTCAGAGCAAACACCAGGAGGGTGAGTATCAGCGAAGTCCATACGTAATGGCGGGCATAAGTCTTAGTGAAAGTGAACACAAAAAAAGCTACACATACCAGGAGGAAGCACAGAGCCGGCACCATGAAAACAATCTGTTTCTCTCTCATGTGTATGCCGAAGTAGATGCCCCAGAGCAGACAGGCCACGCCGATGTAGAAGAGGGCATAGCGAAACCTGCGCTGGGTCTGCGGGAAGCATCTCTCCATGCAAGCCTCCTCCAGGTTGTTGGAGTCGAACTTGGGGTTCCACCACTTGGAAGAGGCCCTCTCGAAGAGCTGCGGCAGCTTCTTCTGCCNGGGTGCCCCCTGACTCCCCCGAGCTGCAGCTGGAGGAGATGCTGTACTTGCAGTGCTTGGAAGAGGTGCAGCCCTGGTGCTGCTTGGGGTTGATCTTCACTGTCACGCTGTTGCTGTCCCCGCTGGAGTCGCAGCTCACCTCGGTGCTGTGGTGATGCAGCAGCTGCTGGTGCGGTGGGGAAGCCATGTTGTCAATTCCTCCTCAAGAGCCCGCGCCGGACTTGGGTCTCTGAGGTTGCCGAAGCCACCAGGCTCCTCGCAGAGTCGCCTCTAGTCTCCTCCGGTCCCCGCCGCGTAGGGGCGGCC
>VYXF01002409.1:210103-247973 GCA_013397295.1 Polioptila caerulea
GCTGGCCAATTGGGCGCGGCGGCGCGGCGGGAGCGCGCCCCCCCCTGCACCCAAACACACACTTCCCGCCTCAGTGCGCGGGGCGCGGGCAGGAGCGGGGCCGGGCTCCTCAGAGAGGGATGGCCGTGATGTTAATGGCACTCTCCGTGAGGCAGGGACGGCACAGCGAGGGGTAGCGGGAGCCGGGCAGCCCCTCAGCGGGGACAGTCCGCGGGGCCGGGCGTGGGGGTTCCCGGGCTGCCCCCGCCACCGCCCTCCCCACCGGCTGACATTTGCCATGCGCAGACAACACGCTCTTCGCCAAACAATTCAGCCCGAACCCCGCTGCAAGCTCGCTGCGTTATTTTTCTCCTCGTTCTCCGCTTGTTTATGGCAGACGCTATCTCGCCTGCACCGCTCCCTCGGTTTCATTATCTCTTCTCGCAGATGGACCGTAGCTTTCCTTCTTCACAGGGCTTCTCTCTGCTGGTGCTGTAGCTCCCTCTCCTCTCCCCAGCTCTGCATCCGTCACCCTTGGTCACAGGTGATATTCCAAAGCTGGTCCCACCTCATCCCTCTCAGCCCCTCAGCTACAGCCCCAGATTTTCCTGCTGTGGCTTCTCCTTCCGTGAATCCCGTTTACTTTTTTCCAGGTGAGCCTTCTCCAGCGAAGCACTTCGCTCCAGCCGTCCTTCCTCCTGCAATCTCTTCTCCTCTAAAGGACACACCATCCCATCAAATAAAGCCAATGTAATAATAGTAATATTGTGGCCAGCGGGACCAGGGCTGTGGCCGTCCCCTGTGCTGAGGCACCTCCAGTCCCGGGGTAAGTTTTTGGCTCCTCAAGACAAGACAGACATTGAGGCGCTCGAGAGTGTCCTGGGAAGGGTCTGGAACCCAGGAGTGGCTGAGGGAGCTGGAAAGGGGCTCAGCCTGGAGAGAAGGGGGCTCAGGGGGGCCCTTCTGGCTCTGCACAACTCCCTGACAGGAGGGGCCAGCCGGGTAAGGGTTGGGCTCTGCTCCCAGGGAACAGGGACAGGATGAGACAGCCTCTAGTTCTGCCAAGACCGGTTCAGATGAGATACTGGAAAAAATTCTGTACTGGAAAGGTGGTCAGACACTGGCACAAGGTGCCCACGGAGTGGTGGAGTCACCATCCCTGGAAGTGCTCACAAGAATGAGCAGACATGGTGCTTCACAATATGGTTTAGTGGGCAGAGTAGTACTGGGTTGAAAGTTGGACTCAATGGCCTTGGAGGTCTTTTCCAGCCATAATGATCTATGACTTTCTATACCCTTTTTCAAAAATAGAAAATCTGTGGCCACAGTTACTGAAATTGAAACCTGCCCTATTTTCCATTTCCTTTGTAAAGATGTCCTGTAACCATGCTGTAACTTATGTTTCTAGTGTTATTATGTAGAAGGAATTTGTATTTCCTGACATGATCAAATATCAAAATAATCTCCAAAAAATTCCAATCAATAGCAGTAATTGTTCTGGTTTTGCTGTGACATAGTTGTCTTTTGAATTCCAGCTAATGGCTCAACTGATCAATATTTTATAGCAAGTGCTGCTTACCATGCAGCTCTTACATAAACACTGTTGGGAAGAGAGAAATCCCTGAGCTGACAGAGCAGAAAGGCAGGGTGGCCTCCTGGGCTTGGCTATTAATTGATAAATTTACTAAAACTTCTTTCCAACCTTTTTATTGATTCATCTAAATATACTCTAAGTTACATTTTTACTTCATACAGGATGATGAATTTATTTAATCTGCAGGATTAAAGAAGTGCAACAGCTGCCAAGAATTCAAAGGCATGGTGGGGGAAGGAAAAAAGTTGTTGACTTCATTGGCAGAGAATTTAAGGTAAAACTACCTGTGTTTCTGGGTTTTTTTATGCAAACCTATAAGATTTATGTTGGGTGATTTGAACTTAGAGATTTAAGAGGTACTGGAATTTCAGCATAGATTTTTTTTGGTCTTGTTTCCCCACACTCCATAAAGTGGGACTTTGTATGTTCTTAGAATAAACAGAATCACATCAAAGATACTGGCTACATCACAAGTTTTCACTGAGTGGCCCACATGACACCAAATTTTGTCTGGCTACTGGTCAGAGACAGCTTTTGATCTCCACTAATAAAATAGTTCCTCTTTCCCAGCTTTTGTTTATGGGTTCGAAGGAGGGAGATGGGATGGAAGGAGACATCTGACTTGGCAGACCCTCCTTTGGTAAGCTTCACATGGGGATTTCAAGGTTGTGCAGAATCCTTCCTCCCCCAAGGAGCTCCCGTTAAACTTTTAACCTGTAGAGTCTCATCCTGCTCCTCCACTTGATCTTTTGGGTGGAACAGTCACCCAACACTCACCGGCCCAGCCATTCCCCACTTTTCCCTGTCATTATCAAGTTCCATGGAAACACCCTGCATGTGATGAAAAGGAACAGTTCACTTTCATTAGCTCTGTTCTGGCTGGGACAGATCTCGTGCTGTCTCTTGAAACACTGAATTTTTAATTTCACTTTGCTTTTATTGTGTAATTTTTTCTCTGTTGAATTCAAGTAGCAGATTAAATACATGAAGCAGAAAACCACAAACACCAATGATGCTTGGATTCATTTTAAGTGTCACTGAGATTTGTTTTAGCGAGCAAGAAGTGGTTTGAGGTTGTATTTGTTACTTCCTCACCACCACCACCTTCTGATTTGCTTTTATCCAGGATGGGTGTAACAGCCAGTGTGTCCCTCTAAGGCATCACCTGAGTGGGCCATGTCTGTGCCATCCCTTAAGGAAGATGCTTCCTCTGGATCCCTTTCTCAGTGACCACAATGGATCATCCCTGTTGGTAGAGCTGGGAGCCTCCGCTCAGTCTGGATCTTGAGTCCTGGCTTCATTCTGGACTTGGTTGTGCTGGTTCCCTGTGGAGAACTCTGACCACCCTTCCAAAATACTCCATGACTAGTTTCCTTTCTCAGACTCTGAGTTAGAGAAAATATTTCACAGAGCAATAGCTGGGCAAATGCAAATCCTCCTTGCAGAGTTCTTTTAACTTGAAGCCACTAAATATACACATTTAGTCTATGGAACTGAATTTACTTCCCCTCTCAGAGGAACAAGCTTTGTCAGCTGTAATGATGAGCTGTTGTTTGACATTCATAATATTGTACTTCGCTGCTTATCTGATGGAGCCACGCAAAGCTATTTAGGGGGTTCTGAAATGTGACAACCCACATGATGCTTTTTTAGACTTCACAAACCGCCTTCACGAGGCAGGAGAATATGACATGGGAATGGCTGGCTGGAACAGCGGCGTGCCTCCATGCCAGCGGGGTTGCTGTAGCTGGGGAGGAGGAATGCTCTTTGGAAGTTTGCAGCTTTTGTTGTGTGCTGTCAAAGGAAGAATTTGCAGCCTGAAAGAACAGGCATCATGGATGCCATGGGTGGGGACTGTGGGGATTATTGATCCTGCCTGGAAACAGCATAAAGATGGAGGCAAATATGTTAAAACCTGTTTGGACCATCCACAGACAGAAGAGGGCTCAAGGGAGACAGCTCAGATGCCTCATTTCATGTTATCTTGCCTTAATAAACAGAAAGTTCTCACTTTCTGACAAACTTCTCACTTTCTGACAAACTTCTATATCTTCATCCTCGCTGACATGCGTAACATTCATTGCAAGCTATGTTTTGAATCCTGGAAGCCTCCGGGTGAAAGGACTCATTTAGGAAAACCAAAACTCAACAAATCTTCTGGCTTCTGTTCACAGACGAACAGGTAAACATTGGCAAATGTTGTGAAAGACTGTTACTCCTCCATGGTTTTTAAAATTATAAGGAATCACGATGTTTATTTCATCTTTCCATAGCAGAAGAGCACAGGGATTTACCTTTGACATCTGTTCTATATGAACCCACGGCAGCTGAGTAAATGGGTGATGTGTTCTCACTTCCTTGTGGTGGCCAGGTTGATTTTGTGTTCTGTATTTTCATCCTTCTGAAATTGCTATTCAATTTATTCCTATTACTGAGAGGATTTCATGTCCCAGATGATATGCACAGATTAAATAAGCAAGTAAGCAGTAGAAGATCTTTTTATGTGACTCAAGAGGGAGGATAAATCCCAGTTCTTATGAGTGGGAATCTCTGACTCCCCTGGGACCAGGATTTTACTTGCAGCCTTTATGGTTGTCTCATTGGAATGGTCTTTTTGCCAAAAGCAATGCAGAATATTCCACTTATCTGACAAAATGTCTGCCACCAGGAGGTGACTTCACTCAAATATACAGTTTTTTAAGATGAAGACAAACTTAAATTTATTGCTCATTCCATTCATAACCAAAAGTTCTCCTGGCTTGCCAAACTGCTGAATCAGCTTGAGTACCTCACCCTTGAGTCAGCACAGCCCAAAATAGAAACTTGCTCCATTTCCAAAGAGAGGAAGTACCACCGTTGTCTGCAAAGCCACATCTGACATGCAGGGACTTGCATGGCCCTCTGCTGCCTAAAAAATAAAAAAAAGGCACTTTGTTATTCAAAATAGGAATGTTGGGGTTGCTGGGACTGGGACTGTGTGGATGTAGAAGCCCCAAGGAATAAAGAGCAAGAGAGGGACTTTACAAGTGGCAGTCATTGATGTCACCTAGCCTAGCCCAGCATCAAGCTCCCACTCCACCTGCTTGCAGTTTCTCAGAACACACTCAGGAATTAGGGAGACCACAAACAGGCTATACCCAAACTGAAGCAAAGTCTTAAACCATTAGGAAATAATGGCAAGAAAACATGGAAGAAGCTCTAAAACACTGACTGGAGATCTGCTACCAGCATTCCCAAGGTAGAGCTGAGTCAGTCCTGCTGCTGTGAGGTAACTCTGCTTTATAGCACAGCATAAACCAGCAAAAACCTGGGGAAATGACCAAGAGCTGCAGTCAACTGGTGGGAAGTGACGCTAAAGTCATCAGCAGGACTTCATGGGTAGGTGGAAGGCAGTGAAAAGGCACATAAAACCAGTCCTCTATGTGATACAAATGAGGGAGGATGTTCTGTGGCTCCAAGTCAGGACAAGAAGTAGAAGAATGAAGATTATGTAAATTCACTTGATCTGCCATTCTCAAGCTCTGCAGTTTTTTCTCTTGCAAATGAGCATACGTGGTATTTGGCATCCTACAAAAGGACCCCCATTGTCAAACAGCACAGGGGTGCCCCCTTCCCATGGGTGCTCCTGATTTTCCTTTCCCTGCATGCAGCAGGATGGTGTCATGTTCTTCCTGGTCCAAGCAAACTCCTGTTTTTGGTGCTTCCATTAAATGTGTCTGAACTGGCTCTATTTTCCACAAGGAAAGGCCATTCCAGCGGGCAGACAAAAATCAGTAACCACTTTCAAACCATGGGCAGATGAGATGTGATCCTTGGCACAGGATTTTCCTGCAGTACTGTGGAGGAAACTGTAGATATTTGAAAAATTTGTCATTTCTGCAATGGATGTGAAGGTTGCAACACACAATTTTGCCATTTTCAGATTTTTGCAACAATGCAGTTGCAAATTGAAACGTGTTTTGTATTGAGTATTTTGGATTATTCAGTTGAAAAGAGGTGGGGGTAAGGGTTTACAGGTGTAATTACGGGATTATGCAATCACCTCATGCACACACTGCAGGTTTGGGAGGAAGGCCGGCTGCAAATCCACAGAAAACCCCAGCTAAGGGATTGCATGGGCCACAAGCAATTACACAACGTAAAACTTGGTGGAACATTTGCTATGTGTGCACCAGGCCCTTTTTAAATTTAGATTTCTGGGAAGAAGAGAATTGCTGGGGCATTTTTGTGACATGATCCCTCGTCTTGGTTGATCCGCGATGGAAAGGTGACCCCGAGCACGGCTGAGCTGGGAATGGATCTGGTGAGAGCCATTGCTGTCTGAGCCAAGCAGAGTGTTCCCAACTGCATCCCTGAATAGATTCACTTGCTCTTTCCCTGGCTCTTATTTTAGCCACAAATCTGTTATTCTGCCCTTTGGGTGCCAACTTTTTTTTTTAATAACCAAACTCAGTGATATTGGGTTTCTGGTGTGCTTTTGTGCCCCCAAAAGGGTTGGAGTGAACATTCTTCTCAACTATACCCAGGACTTTACCTGTGTGGTTGCAACTCTGGTGATATCCAGAAAAATACATGACCCTCACTCCTTCAGTGGAGCAGATATATCTCAGCAACTCAGCAATGATGTGACAAGTATGGAGTGGAAAGCATTGAGAAACTACTACTGCATCACTTTTTAGTTTGTATTTAAGACAATTTCTACATACTTTTGTGTTCTTAAGCTTGGAAAAAGTTCACTTCTGTCTACAAACACAGGATCCAGTCGTTACTTCAATTTATGGTTGTGGTGGTAGGGCTGAGACTTGGTTCAAACAAGGAAAGTTCATACAGGGCAATTTATAGAATCAAACAATCATGGGATGGTTTGGGTCGGAAGGGACTTCAAAGATCATCTCGTTCCAACCCCCTGCTGTGTCAGGGACACCTACCACTAGACACAGTTGAATGTGAAAGCAAACACCTTCCAAAAACTCATGTTTAAAACTAAGCATGAATGTATGTTTGTGCCATGTGCCTTGTTCAGTTTCCAGAGGAAACAAAACGGGAAGAAAATGTTGCTGAGAACACTAAAACATAACACTTTGGCAGAGGTGATTGTGACATCCTCCAGGCATTTTTACCTGTGGTGCTGCCCTGACAGTTGTGGTGTATTGTGGATACAAAATGTGAAGTCACTCAGGACTGGGTCCTACTGGTTGTGAATGAGGCAAGTACAGAAATACCTTCTGACAGAGGTAAGAGGGAGAGCTTGCTTCCACAGGGGAAGGGGAATAGTGATTCTGAGAACTGAAAACACAGCAAATGTTTGTTAAAAGGGGGAGTTGGGGAGCAGGACAAGACACAGGCACATAGAACACCAGTGACAGTGAAAGGTCACAGAGGGGAAAATGCTACAATGTGGCATTTATTGGCTAAATGTTACCAGGATTTAGGAATGGGGCCCATTCCTTTTACAAACCGTGAATCTCTCTGAGTTGGGTGAATGGGAGAACCGACAGCCACAGTCAATAAGCAAAAATCACACCCCCGTGCTTTGTGGCACACGTTAAACTCTCAGTGGAACAGTCAGGGAAAATCCCATGACAGGCTTTCCAGCAATTTCCCACCAAAGGTTTCCTCCAGACTGCAGCTTCCAGAAGCTCTGAGTGATTTGTACCTGTGAGAACTGCTCAGAGGTTGTTTGGTAGATTCAGAGATGAGTTATTCACCAAAGACAACTTTGTGCTACTTGTGCTACTATGTGTGATCTCATGCCTAAAACTGTCCCACATCTTGTCTATTTATTTGGGAAATTAATTTCTAGAACACTTGAAAAACAAAACTGGGGGTTGAAATTGCCTCTCGGTATTTCTTCAGTCCAAACACAAAACCAAACAAACAAGCCCATTGTGTGTCTTACATGTTCAGTCAAAACATCTCAGTTATTAATGTTAAATTCCTGAGTACCTGGAGAACCTGTTCCTGAATAAGCTACAAAGCTGAAGCCTGGCTGAAAATATTAAAGTGAGGTATCCCACCATCTTCACCTGAAGGATTTTCCACACTTCTGCAGTGATTTTGGGAGGCAGGGACATGTGGCCAGAAAAAGAGAAAAGGCTCCAGCCATGCACCAGGGATGTAGGGACTGAGAAGCAGATTGATTGTGCTAAGTGGCTTTTTCCTGTCTGCTCATTTATCCTCTTTTACCATCCTTGTTTCCATTCCTTCCTCAGCTTTGTCTCTGTTGAAGAGCAGGGAAAATACTCTATTCCCCTTTCACAGCTGTAACACATATTCATTAAGTCTCATTGTGTTATAACTCAAATAACTATTGCCATGTTTGATTTTTTATTTGAACCATTTAAGCTCTTAATGAAGAATTTGCCCTTCATCTGAATCTCTTGCTTCCTTTTCTCATTGCATTCAGTTCACAGTCAAGTCCCATGAACTGCTTTAATGACATTTTAGAGTGGAGATGTATGGATTTTTACCCTATTTTTCCTTCTGCCCTGTCTCACCCCTCCAGCTGCACTGCTTGGACCCGGGGGCACCAAGTCCATCGCTTTGCTACAGCCTCAAACTCCTTCTTGCAAGCCAGAAATGTGGGCAGGGCTCCTGGAGAGATTATCATCTTCCTAACCTCAGCCTGAGTGCAAACCAGCCCACAGCCCACCTCTGTCCCTAGATGAGCAGTCGTGCTTCTCTAACCACAGAAACTTCAGCAACACAGTCACTGCCTTCATTTTTCCCCAAAAAGGCAACACATAGCAGTGACAGCTTAGTGGGAGGATGTTCCTTTCTCCAAAAGAACAGAGCTTCAGGTGGCCACTGCCTGGAGCCCACCGCCTCTGCGCAGCTCAGTGTCCTAGGAGAGGATGCAGATGTAGAATTTTTGGGCTGAGATCTTATTGAAATTATATATTAGGCTGAAAAATGAACATCCAGGAACGAAGGATGCTTCCAGTGCCTGTGGGTGCTGCAACAGCGTGGGGCTGACAGCAGAGATGATCTGGGCTGCTCCATCCTCCTCCTGCATCTCAAGGCAAAGACGTGGCAAACACCATGGACTGAAAGAAATCCCTTTTATAGGCCTCAAATCTTACAGAAAATAAAGAGATACAGGGCTGAAGAAACCTCTTAGGCTGGAAATGTGTTCAGTGTTTCTGTAGAATAGAGAGAGCACAAAGCTTCACTTACCAAAAGCAGCCAAATCTACTGGACTGTGGGGCTGGAAGACTTATGTCTAGCAAGTAATAACTGTCTTTAATTAGCTTTGTTTACTGGGTAGATGTCAATGTCAAGCTCTCTCAGTGAAAAGGGCAGAACGTCCTTAGTGGGAAATGTGATTTTTGAAGCCTGACAACATAAGACCAGCAGGAAGGTTTGTGCTCAGACTGCTGGGGAGAAAAATCACCTTTGGCTCAACAAAACAGGAAGGATTTCAAGCCCACAGCAGAAGTTTTTCAAGAAGCTAATGAAAATGCAGGATTATAGTTTAAACTGTTTTGCAATCACTGGCCTCAATCCTGCAGACACTTTTCACACACACTCAACTTTATATCTGTGGTTGGTTTTGCTGACCCTCATGGGATTATTGACACCTGGAGATAGAAGTCAAGGCCAGACTGTTTACCAAGCAGAGTTTAAACTAGGATTTTAATCAAAAAAATGTCATTACATCAAGGTCTGCCTAATCGGCTCATTGGGATCCTTAATGTTTGAAAAAAAAAACCCTGAGAAATTCAGGAATTAAGATTCATGAGGTGGTCTCAGATCTGTTCCCTTGTGTGAATAGAACCTTTTGTTATGCTGGATCACAACACTGGGCCACAAAACTTATTCTGCAAATATTAAAAAAACTGCACCTTCATAAAACTTGAATCTATGGCTCACATGCAAATACTATCTGCATTTTTTTCCTCTCTAAAAAAAGTATGTTTGGCCACTATCTGAGACTGAAAGGTTTCTCCTCATCAATAGAGAGTAACTGATTGGGAAAAAAACTGGGTTTTTTTTATTATTATTATTTTGATTTTTTTTCTCTTATATCTTGGGAGTATATTGTACCTGCCATGAAACAACTTTTTGAAACCCCCAAAAGAGGAATAAATCCCCTCTGCAAACTCTGGTTCCACCATTTATCAGGCTGTTGGTGCAGGAGCCAAACTGCCATTGGGCTGACTCACATTTTGGCATTTTGTGTTTATATACATGATGACGAGGTTTGCAAGCAACATGGGAAAAACCCTGTGTTCATCAGCACCATGATCCCAGCAAAACCTTTCCCTCCTCAGCTGCATCCCCAGAGCCCAGGGATGTGGCCTGAGCCACAGTGGGCACTGTTGTCACTGCTCTTTGCCACTCATCACCCACAGTCCTCATGTTGCATCCCAGACCTCCAGCTGGCCAGGCCCTGCGCCTGCCAGGGCCCCAGGTCTGCTCAAATTTAGATATAAATGGTGCCCCTCTGCTCTGCCCTTCCATCCTGACCCTCTGTGATTCTGCCAGCATCCTTTGTGGCTCTGCCAGCTTTGGCACTCAGGACACCTTTCACATGATCTTTATCCCCCCAGGTCCAAAATTTTCAATGTAGTATTCCTGGCACTGATATTGTCCTTGACACCAGGTTTATGTTTATCTCACTGCCCCTTTTTATCTTCATCTCCCCTGCCCTAAGTCTTATCTTAGTTTTTTGCTTTTTCCCAGGCTTTAAGGACCTGACGGGGACTCTGGCCACACAATGACCTGGCAGACCTGGCTGTATGTGGCTGTCAGTCCCACCTGCTTCTCCTGGCATTCCTTAAACTTTAACCACAACTTCTGGCTGCATCACAGTCCTGCTGGTCGCTGGGGAGAAGAGGCAGAAGAGGTTGTCCCTTCAGGCCCTGCCCCCACGGCTCCTCTCCGTGTCCTCAGGCTCAGGCTGACCCATCACCAGCTGCCCCACATCCCACCTCTGGCATCCTGCCTCATACTTTTCCAGGTGAGGAACCAAAGCTGGAGTAAAACAGGGGGACGATGCCATGGGAAAACCCTGACCTGGGATACAATAACCCCCCAGTTTGTTCAGCTTTGCCACATGATTGTGCTTGTTGGCAGAGCTCTGCCACAGAGCTCGTGCTGCGCCGGGGCCTGTAGGGTTGGAGGCCGGGCTGGCTCTCCTGGAGCATTTGGCTGAGTCTGTCACCATTGACCAAAGCAGGAGTAGGTCTCAGCTGCTGAAAATCCCATCCAGATCTGCTGCAAAGTGGAAATAATTTGTTAAATGCTTTATATTGTAGCAGTAGCACCCCTTCCTCTTGCAGAAGCATTTGGATTTCTGCCCACAGAGAGGACCAAAGAGAGCATCAGGATACAGCTAGGTGAGCAGATACCCAGAGCACAGCCTTGATTTTGGCCAGGGCTGGGGCTGCAGCTGCAGCTGACATGAACTTTCCACCAGTGGCAATGGGTCAGAGGCAGCTGGGGCTCCTTTCCTCCCCTCTCCAGCCCTCGCCTTTGGGAGCTGTGGGCAGGATTAAGGAGAAAAAGCAATGTATGGGTCATGGGAAGAGGGAAAACAGAAGCAGCTCAGCCAGCCGAAGAGGAAACGGGGGACACAGATGTCTGTGGAAAGCTGAAGCCACTTACAGAGGATGCATTTACTTGTATTTCCTTCCAGTAGAGCTTAATTGCAATGTTTTTCAATGACAGGTAGGATGGGAGCTGGGCTTCTGCCTAAGTACTTCTGTGTCCTGCATAAAAGTGCTGAATTTAATATTAACAGCAATTAATCACAGCTATGGGGAAGCAGCCAGCAACAGTCCCTGCCCTTGGGAGTGCTCAGTTTGTATGCTCAGCCCCACCAAACCCATCCCCAGGCCAATGGCACTGGAAAGGCACAAGGAAGGAAGGGCCTTCCCTGTGCTGCTGAATTTTGATCCGGAGCTGAAGTGGTGGTTGCACCAGCACCCCCTTTCCATTCCTGCTAACAGCCTTTGATGGGAATACAGATGGTTTTGGACACCTCTTGTCTCTCCCGTGAGTGGGAATTGGCCACTTGCCACCATCTCACACACATTCCATTTTCCCTCCCTCTGCCCCAAAAGGCTGCTTGGGATAATTCCAGATCAGAACAGTCCATGTGGGTTAGGGTGGATTGCAGTTTTGCCAGGATGCTGATGGATTTCTCCTGTTGTGGATACCGTGACTCCCTCTCTCATTAGCAGCACTAATTGCTCCTTGCATGTTTTGCACAGGTACATGAGTACTTTGGAACAGCTCGTCTTTGCATCCTGTAATTAAATGGCCACTAATGAACGTGTTAGAGAAGGAGCAGCCAAATGTTGCAGTCCGTGCTGGGCATCCATAGAATAACTGCTGGGAATTCACTGTGATGTGGCACCAAGTTGCTGCCTGAGCTGCAGCAGCTCCTGGCCAGGGACAGCACCCTGTCATCCCTCCGGCCTCTGCTCTGCTTAGAGGTACCCCCAGGCCCTGGCTCACCACCCATCAGCCCCCCATTTTTCAGGGGTAACATTTGCTGGACACCTCATGGAGTGAAAATCACCTTCCCAGGGCTCCCGGCTGCCCTGGCTCCTCTGATGCATGCCCTGAATAAGATGTAGGTGTACTAAAGCAAGTGGTGATCCCTTGGGGCCAATATCCCATCTTTTCCCATCTCCCACAAGCAGACAGTCCTTTTGGACATTCCTTTTCCCAAAGCAGACAGCTCCAGAAGCAGGCTTGCTCCCCTTCCTTCACCGTGTCTCCTCCAGGAAACGCCAATGTCACATGCAAACCTCAGTTCTGGGTCTGAACCCCTCTGCAGCCTGCAAATCCTCCTCCCATGGAGATGTGTGGATGTGGAACTTGGGGACATGGTTTGGTGGTAGCCTTGGCAGTTCAGGATTAACAGCTGGATTTGATGGTCTTAGATGGCTTCTCCAGCCTGTGATTCCATTGGTGTCAACTGAGGGAAGTGCTCCCAAAGCCCCTGCACATTCATCAGGAATGTGCTTTACTTGCCCTCCTGGTTCAGTGTCCTGCACATCTTGGGCAAAATGTCTTGATTTTGGGGCTGTCCACAGACACAAACTGACTGCAGTGCTCTGGTTTGAGGCGGGAGGTGTCTGTCCCACATGTCCTGAATCCACACACAGCACATCCACACTGAATGTCGAATCTCTTCCAACTCCAAGCCTGACCCTAGACCCTGTGCTGGGAGAGATGCCAAAGAGCTGGGGTCTGTGCAAGCCAGGGTGCTCTTGGGGCTGCAGGAAGTTCCACAGACCCAAAAAGGAGGGACTTACATGGAAGGGGTATTTTGTTTGCTGTAGCAACTGTAAATGGCACCTTGAACCAGTCAGGCATCTGCTGCCGGCAAGGAGAGTGACAACCCCAGCTCAGTGGTGGACAACCAGATGGGCAGATTTTTGGGACCACCTGGGCAGGGAGTGAGCAGCTTCATAAGCATGTCACAGCCACTGGGGTCTTGCAATTGCAGCACAGGGAGTTTTGGGGGGCAAGGTTTGGAAGGAGTTTGGCCCCAGTATTGGATGCATGGGAACAGCAGAAAACAGACGGGGTGGGGACTTCTACCGTGCAGCAGGCAAAGCACCAGGGCTCCCCCCGGCTCCCAGCAGACCTTTCCAAAAGCTTTTATTCTTTTTCTGATGATTGGATGCGGGATATTTTCACGCCTGTAAGAGATGCCACCGAGGGGCTGAGGTGGTGGAAGGCAACCAAAAGGGACTGTAAACCCCTTGGCTGGTGTTTGAGAAACTTCAGAGACCTTCGGAAAACTTGGTGGGAGCACCCTGGGCGCTGGCAGGATCCGGCCGCCGCCAGACTCTCGGCAGCACCGGCAGCTCTTCCCCAGCAATGTCACTGTGATAAATGTTTGTCTTTTCCGTCCAAGAGATACAGCGGAGCCGCTGCCAGCATCATGTCTCAGTGGAATTGGGGTTCACGCTGCCAGGAGCGTTACCGGCTCATGATTCACATCTTTACAGCAGCTTTGGAAGGAAAATGTGCTTCTCGCCAGGCAGACCTTCATGCACGTCGAGATGCCACAGTTTTTCCAGGCTTTCCAAAGGAAGCCACAGCCAAATGAGACATTCCTTCTCTTCTTCCAGCTTTCTTGGAACAATCTTCTTTGATTAGTGAGTGAGACAGATAGTTGGAAAGAAAGACAGACAGACAGGCCGGGAATAGGTTTTAATGGGCGGTTTGCATGAGCCCCAGTCGCCAGTGGGAGGGTACGTCCATCCGCCCCTCGCTGGGTGGCTGCTGAGAGCCTCTGCTGTACACTGTGGTCCCCCACCCCTTTGGCCTCCTTCATGGCCCCCAGCCCCCATCCTCCTCTGTGGTACTCCATTCCTTCCCTCCTCTATGGTCCCCAAATCCCTGCCCTCCTCCATGGTTCCCAACTCTCTGTCCTCCATAGTCCCAACCCAGTGTTCTCCCCATGGAGGAGGACAAATCCGCCTCTTTCCTCCATGGTGCCTGACCCCCTGCCCTCTGCTGGGATCCCAACCCCCCTGTCCTCCATGCTCCTCCTCCATGCTCCTCCATGCTCCTCAAATCCTTGCCTTCTTCCATGTTCCCCAACCCCCTGCCCTCTGCAGTGATCCCCAATCCTGGGCTCTCCTCCGTGGTCCTTGACCCCTGCCTTCTGTTATGGTGCCCAGACAGCATCTGCTGAAGCAGGTGGGATCTGTCTCACCAGGGAGGATCACACTGCCCTGAGGCACAAAGTAAAGGAGTTGGGGTTTGCTTTGCCTGTTGGGCCTGTGGCACAAGGAGACAGCTTGGAAAAGCAGCCAAATGACTCAGGCAGGGCTGGCAGGTCCTGTGCAAGGGACAGAGGCCAAAGCTGGGGTGCAGGGAAGGAGATGGGAGTTCCTGCCTTACTCCCTGCAGCTGCACTCCCTCAGGCACCCCAGTCCTGGTGCTCTCTCCCACAGCAGGAGAAACAAAGCAAGCATCTCCAGGGAATGTGTTTGGAAAATATCAGGTTTTATTAGACAGGCTGATGTTCAAGCTGACAGTTTTATCCCAATGCACATGATCATGGGCATCTACAAGGCCTGTGTCCCAGCTCCCTCCCTCCCACAAAGCTCTTGGGCAAGATGTTCATCCCCCAAATGCTGGGGGGGTTGTGGTTTCTCAGCAGAATGAAAATGTCTCCCTGCTCCCCATTTTCCACTCCCAGATTCTCAGAGGTCTCGTAAGAAATCTCAGTGACAACTGGGCTGGGAACTGCAATCCTCTTGGGACTGACAGCTACTTGGATCCGTGGGAGATGAGGCATCTCAGTGGCAGCATCTCCCTGAGGCAGCACGGAGCTGGGTCAGTGTGTGTCACAGGGAGCAGGGAACAGACCACCAATGCCATGGCTTTGGAAGGAGAACCCAAAAGAACTGTATCGAGGGGGGAAAAGGGTTTTGGCTGTCATGGGGAAGCCCCATCCAGCACACAGGCACCAAGGCTTTGCATAGAGTGTGCAGGGCAGAGGAAGGAAGGAGAGGAGGCGATGAGGGCTGGAAAATAAAGCAAGTAAAAGGAAACCAGAGAAAGGGTGGGGAGAACTATGGGAGTGGCCTGAGAGCAGAGTAACCGTGCCTTCAAGGTCAGTACTCCTTGTGGGACAGGGGGCCTTTCCCTGGGTACCCCATGGGCTTTAGGGGGACAGAGGAACAAGGAAAGAGATGGCGCAATACAGTGCTTGCAAACAGCAATGTTTAAAGGTCTTTGCTTTCCATGACAGTGACACACAGTGTGACAGCAGGAACAGTGACAACATCAGCCAGTTTCTATTGGTGATTCAATTCCATTAGCTCTTAAAAAACCATGCAGACCAGTCCGACAGAGGAGAGTGAATGACAGATTGAGAAGAAAACTGATGAGCAACGGGATCATGGACAAAAAAGAAGGAATGACAGCAGAGGGGCAGCAGCACTGGGGCAGGCTTGAGACCTCACAGTACTCACAAGCACATCCCTTCTTGCCAGACTGCTCTGGCTGCTGCTCTCCCTGACACTGCTTGCCTTCCCTTGCACCTCTGCTCCCTCTGCACTGCAGGCAAAATCCCTCTTCCTGAACCACACCCTGCCCTGTGCTTGGACATAGATTTCAGTCTCAGCTTCATTAGTTCAAATGTCAAGTCCTACCTTGAAGCAGAGGCCAGGAACATTCAAGTCCCTGCAGTCCTCAAACTCACCTGGACTCAAGAGGACCTCTCCATTGCAGCGCCTGGGGGACATGGCCTCCTGCCATAGCTCACATCCTGTTGCACATGTGGAGATGCCCTTCACACCCTCCCCATCACAACACAGCCTTCCATTCCCAGCTTTCTCTTTTCCTCTTTCATTCCTTTTTCCTTTTTTCTTGCTTTAGCCAGCACCTCCATGTCCTCTTGCTCCTGTTAAAGGTAAGTCCCTTTTCTCCAGAGGTTTCCTGGAGAGCAGTGCTTGCTGTGGGTGTTTGGCAGGAGAAAGGACTTTCAGCAGGTCCTTGGTGGGCTTGAAGGTGCCAGTTTTCCATCCAGGACAACATCTATCTCCTGGCTGGTTTGGGCTTAGCTCGGTAGACAGCAATGCTGTCCATGAAGGCCAAGTTTCATGGTCAGCTGTCTGTGGGGAACCTCACCCTGCTCGTGTGCTTCCAAAGAAATACTCCTTCAGGACTGAGCAACGATGCTCAGAGATGAGCCAACAAATGGCTAAAAAGGGAGACGTTTGGAAAGCAAGCCCCAGAAACCTGCCTGGACTGTCCTGGGGAGGACAGATCAGCAGGCGGGAAAAAGGGATGTGACCTTTTTAACTTCACAGCCAATGACCCCCCCTTCCTGCCTCCCTCCACAGAGCACAAAAACACAGAGGGCTGACTGAGAAAAGAGCAACATGGACTTGAACAAAGGCAAACTGCCAAACCCTCACCCTTGGAGCTCTGCTGGTCCACAGACAAGACTTGCTAGCATGGGTTTTGAGGTTAATGACACACGTAGGCATGAAGTGCCTTCTTCTGTGCTGGTCCAGGGAAGGAAACCCTGCTCACGTCTCCTTGTGGGACCATCTGATTTGGGGTGCTGGCCCTCCTCCTCCAGCACAGCTCAGCCAGTGCTGGCTGCTCCTTTCCACCCCATTTCTTCCTCCGCCATGGACTTGCAAATCCCATCATGGCTGCCTGTCTGGAGCTACAGACACCCCTGCAAATGCTCCTTCGTAAGTCAAACACCCACATGAAGGCTGCAGAAGATCAACTGAGCTGTCAAGTGAAAACAGAACTCACCAGGTGACCTGGAGGTCTTGGAAATAAAACCAAGATCAGTATTTGCTGAGATTTGTAGCAGGTTTGTGCCTGAAAACAACAGCTGGGACATGGCCTCTCTTTCCTTGGGCAGTGCTCCCAGTAATGCCTAGGTCAGTGTGTCACTGCTCTCCCCTGTGCTCTCACGCCGTGCCCTTGTTCTCACTCCCTCACAGCTTCAGGGATGCAGAGGTTGAAGTTCCTCTTCATGCACTCTTGGCACCAGTGGAAAAGCAGCTGCAGTCCTGCCCATGCATTGCTCATACTTACAGCTTAAACATTGCCTTCTACTTGAAAGAACAAAGATAAAATGTCAGGAATTCACAGTTTTTATTCTCTTCCTTATGCCCACCCATCTTCCCCTGCCATCGATGTCAATGACTCCAAGTCCTCATCGTACGGTAGCCTTTGCCAGCACGGCACTCAAAGAGTTAACAAACCACGGCTTCTTGGACAGATAAGACATAAGCTCATTCACCAGTAGGAACACGTGGACAGTTGGGTTGTGGATCACCTTAGGGTTTCCTGTAGCGATTCTTTGGGGTTTCGCCACAGCCAGTGACGTCGCAGGAGAGGACATTGGGCTTCTTCCCCAATCCGATGCTTCCCAAGAGATCGGGAAGCTCACGGGTGATGGCCTTCTCAATCTTCTCTAGGAAACACCCT
Source organism: Polioptila caerulea (assembly GCA_013397295.1). Lineage (NCBI taxonomy): Eukaryota > Metazoa > Chordata > Aves > Passeriformes > Certhiidae > Polioptila > Polioptila caerulea. Next base: position 227,613 of record VYXF01002409.1, read on the forward strand.
CCCATGTAGGAACACTGCTGAGATAGCAGCTTAAAGCTGGTGATGGGGTTGATGCCAAAGAAGTCCTTGTAAGCCTCGCGGTTGGGGAGGTCAAATTTGCTGACATTGGTCTTTGCCAGAATGGACTTAAAGATAAAGAACCTGTCAGGATCTTCCACAATGTCCCTGAACACCAGTTCTCCATCGCTAAAGAAGGTCATTTTGTCCTTGTAGGTCTGCAGATAGCGATCGACCAGCAGGGCGTGGATGCGCACCCGGATGGCGTGCTGGCGGATGAAGGCAATCTTGTTTTCCATCCTGTTCTCAATCACCTGGTTGAGATCTTCCAGGAGCGATATCTCTTCTTTGAGGAACAGGTCTCTGTGGGTTTCCGGGTGGTAGTCGTGGGGCCAGAAGGAGCTAACGTACACCCTGGGCGGCTCTGTGACATTGATGAGAGGAGCCAGGCTCCAGAACAAGGCGCCGTAGACTCTCATCAGCTCCTGGGTAGCCAGGCTGTCAGCTTTGTTCAGGATGATTCGGATCTGAGACTCACGGCCCTTCAGCTGACGAAACAGCATCTCCAGCTCCAAGCCCACATCCAACTTCGTGGGGTCAAAGACAACAAAGATGAGATCGGCTCTGTCAATGAACCACTGGCACACGTCATTGAATGGGTAACCTTGAGGAGAGGAAAGAGGGAAATCCAATGCAGGATGAGTCCCTTCATCAAGGGATGGATAAAGCAAGAGCCTTCTGTGCCTCAATCCCTATTTGTGTTGCACAGGTTGTGAGGCACAGCAGACTTCCCCTGTAGCCTAGAACCTCTTTCTCACATGCTAAACACACTTTGGAGCTTCTTGGCTCTGAAAAGCCATCCCTGGGTGTCTGGGCCTGTGACTGCCTGTCTCTCTCACCCTTATCTCCAGACCTTCCTCCTCCCTGATGCTGACCACAGGCTCCTGCTGTTCCTGTGAGCAGATATCAAATCACAGGATCAGAGAATCATTATGGTTGGGAAAGTCTTCTAAGATCATTGAGTCCAACCATTCCCCCAGCACTGCCACCAGTAAACCATGTCCCCAAGTGCCACATCCACATATCTTTTAAATCCCCCCTAGGGATGGTGCCTCCACCACTGTCCTGGATAGCCTGTATTGTGTCAGGACTCTTCTCCATTGTGCTTCAGCCACCTTTGTCACCTCAGATCATCATGGCATCTTTTCTTGGGTCCCTTAGATGAACCCAGTGAACCCCTACCTCTTTCTTGCTGCTTGCGGTTTTCGATGATGCCTGGCGTGTCCACGAAGGTGACTCGCTCCAACAATTTGTGGGGGACCTCAATGCCTATCAGCTTCTCCAAGAAGTTCTGCCCAAACTTCTCCAGGGGTGAGAAGGAGCGGGCGCTGTCAGCAGCCATCACGATGCCCTCGATGGTCTTCAGCTTGGGGCCGTGCATGATGACAGTGAACTCGGAGGTGGTGGGTTCTGCCCCTGCGCAGCAAGGAGAGGAGCAGCAGAGGTGTGAAATCCATGCCAGGCTATGGACACAACAGGGCTGGCCTGAGACTGGGAGCATTGGGAGCACTGCACACTTCTCAAGAGATGCAGGGGCAAGGCAAGCAGCATGAAATTCCTGCCCAGACTTCTTGGGAAGATGTCAGTGGGGTTGTTTTCTGTGGGGACTGGTTTCTCTGGAAGTGGCCTGATTGCACAAGGTGTCATGGAGAGCCATCTCCCAGGAGCCCTCATTACCACAGCACTGATCTGGCCGTCAACATCTGCCCTTAGCTGTGAGATGACATCCATGGGAGCAGGGAGGAAAGAAGGGGAATAGCTTTTCTCCTGGAAGGGTGAATTAGCTGACTGCATGTGAGGAGGGATGCGGAGAAGAGAAAGGTAAGTTGTCCTTTTGACATGACTGCTGCTCACAGGGTTGGGATTGGAAGCTGTGAGCCCTGTGCTGCAGGATGAGGATGTTGTGGGAGAGATGCTCTCCTCCACCCTTGGAAGGGTGGAGACAGGCCGTGATGGGGAACCTCTCCTTCCACATGGCACTGCAGCCAGGTGGCACAGAGGAGATCCCAACCTCCCTGCTGTAATGAGGGATGGAGGACACACGGACGGGAATTGCTGACTGCACGGATGTGGAAATGCAGGTGCTGGCACCTCCTTGGCAAAGCAGTGAGTGTGGTACCTGTGTAGAGTTGGTAGGGAGTGTTGTCGAGCCCCAGGAGGTAGTTTATCATGGAGGACTTGCCAACGCTCCACGGTCCCAGGAATAGCACCATAGGCTTGGAAGTGATCTCCCCATCTGCGGAGAGGGGAAATAACAAGAGGAAGTGAAGGAACAATAGCCGTCGCCGCCGTGCGATTAACTGCCGGCCGTAACGAGCATCCCATGTGAGCGGCGCGGTGATGCTGCCGGGGAAAGAGCCGCCCTTCGGGGGCCACCAGCCATTCGCCAGCCAAGGCAGCGCCCTGCCGGCTGCGGGAGCGGGGCGGCCCCGTGCTCTGCGGCAGAGCCCACCTCGCTGCCTGACCTTCTCCGAGGCTCAGCCCGTAGACTGCGGAGAACTGGAAGGTCTTTCAAGCCTTGCCTCGGTTTGTTTCTGGTTTAGCCGGGTGAGTTTGGGGCTGGCTGCGGGGTGGGGGTGTTGTTTGAAGGCAGCTGCCGCAAAGCACGGGACGTGCCAAGGAGGAGGCCATGCCGCAGCCGGGCCTGCTCCTCGTGCGGAGGGAGCTGCCATGGGTTTGGGAGCAGCGCTGCAGAGCAGGGCTTGGTAAGCACGGTGCGAGCCTCGAGCCAGCTGCCTGCAAGCCTTTCCACCATGCCCTCGCAGGGACCTACCCTGGGCTGTGCCTCCCGACCCTCTGGCTGAGCAGGAGGTCACTGCCTGGGTGTGAGCTGGGTGTGCAGCTCCAGCTCCAGGGATGTGGGGAGGACAAACAGTCCCGCATTGGGCTTGGGGAAAGGCAAAAGGAGAGTGAACTATAATCCCCATCCTGCATTCTTCAAGTCACACAGTTTTCTCCATCAGGATGGTGACCTGTCCCCATGCCATGCCATCAGTCCAGGAGCACAGTTGTCCCTGGACACACGCAGCCAGCGCCCCCAGGAGCAATCCCTGCTCAAACAGGACTCATGCAATCAGCTTGTGCCCACACTGCTCGACCACCCAGCCCCCAGGACCCCAGGTAGGCAGATGGTGGAGCCAGAGGAGCCCAGGGCCTAATGCCAGCCCTCAAGCAGTGCTCGGGACACACGGGAGCCTGTGAATCCTAAACAGGACAAGAATGGAAGTAAAACTAGGTGAGTTCCTGTTGGTGAAAACCATCCTCATCCTATGCTCAGGGTGGGAGAGGGTCCATCCCGTTGCTGTTAGTAGGAGTTCAGCCAGGGGGTGAACCAGAGGAGCTGGGAGCTGCTATCTCAGCTGGAGCAGAGACTTCCTCCATGGCCCAAGGCAAGGAGATGCCTTGGCACCTTCTCTTCATCCCCATGCCTAAGGCAGAACTATTTTCCCTGAGGTAGCTGAGAGCCCCTGGTACTCCATGGCTGCTACCCATGCAGGAGCCAGCAGCTTTCCAGCAGGCTAGGAATCCATCTCCAAGGTGGGGGAAGCCACAAAGCCCCCATAGTGCTGAGCTCCTGCCCCGAGGGTGCTGGAGGACACTGCATGGCAGCTTTACACTGAACCCTCTGGCCATGGGAGCAGGTGCTGAGGACAACATTCCAGCCTCCTCCTGCTGTATCTGCCCATCACAGGCTCACCATGTCACCTCTGGGGAAGGGAATGGGCTGGGGACTTCTCTCCATGAGGCACTGCTGCATCCATACAGCTCAGCCCTTCTTCACAAAGCAGGGCAGCACCTCTGAAGCAGGGGATGCATGGCTCTTCCTGCACCCCACTCCCTGCCTGGCAGCTGCAGGAATCCAGCCTTGTCTTCTCACATGGGACCAAAACAAGTGTTGAAACCTTGGACTCTCATTATTAATCATTCCTCTGCCGCTCTGTCGCCGCTGCTCTGCTCCCTTGCCAGCTTTAATTAGGTTACAGATGGTTGTTATTATTACTATTATCCCTGTGATGTTGTGCCAGAGGTTTGGGGTGGGTCCCTGTTTGCTCTTTCATAACACATCCCTGGCCAGGTGTGACTGTGTGAATGTGGGCACCTGTGAGCTCCGGCTCTGCTGCACATTCTTCTCTCTGCTCCACAGAGCCAAGGTGGGCAGCAACGTGGGCAGCCCCCCTGCCTGGTCACCCACAGCCCCTCGAGCACCTCTCCACCCTCCATGGGCTGTGTGTGCAGTGCCAGGCACTTGCAACTCTGCAGGAAGTGCAGCTGCAAGGAGGTGAGGCTGGGTATGGATGCCCTGCTGCTTGCCCAGAGGCTGGGAGAGAGGGAGCGTCTCCCACCCAGGAGGGTGCTGGCCTGGCATCTGTCCCTGCTATGTCCCCATGCCATGTCTGTCAGCAGCAATTCGGGGCAGCTTGATGGTCCGGACAGCAGAAAAGAGCTGGAGCTCGCCGGGCGGGGACGGCTGCAGCTCTATCACAGCGGCTCTCTCCAGCCACCCTGTGGCTGCTCGCTCCCAGCTCAAGCTCAGACGAGCCTCAAGCTCATCCCTCCGCAGAGCCTGGGGCTGCTTGGGCTGCCCAGCTCTGGGCATAGGAGCAGTTCGGATGTCCAAGTAGTTTTCTTTCCTAGAGCAGTGGCTTTCTGTGAGGTTTTGCCATGTGGCAGTGTCCGACTGCCCTTGGCTGGAAGCACGGCTGCTCTGGGGTGGAGAAGAGACAGCTCTGAGGAGAACTTAGAGCCTCCTCCAGTGACCAAAGGAGATCCAGGAGAGCTAGAGAGGGACTTTGGATGAGGGTCTGGAGTGACAAAGCACAGGGGAATGGCCTCACATTAACAGAGGGCAGGGTTAGATGGGATTTAGGAAGAAATTGTTCCCTGTCAGGGTGGGGAAGCCCTGCCACAGGTTGCCCAGAGCAGCTGTGGCTGCCGCATCCCTTGAAGTGTCCAAGGCCAGGCTGGATGGGGCTTGGAGCAACCTGGGATAGTGGAAGGTGTCCCTGCCCATGGCAGGGAGTGGAACTGGGTGGGCTTTAAGGTCCTTTCCAACCCAAATCATTCCATGATTCTGTCATTAATCCTGGGCAGGGCCTTGTCCCTGCTTGTCCTCAAGCCCAGCAGATGTGCGTGGTGTGGCCTCTCCCCCAAATGCAAGTCTGTCCTGAGGATGCTGAGCAAAGCAAAGGACCTAACAAAAACCTCCTTCCTCTCCTGGTTCCAACTGAGCTACGGGCACCAAGGTCTTCTTTGTCCTCAAGCCACCCAGGAAGGCTGGAACATCTGAGGAGACTTCCAGCATCACCCAGACTTCTGTCCCACTCCTATGCCACAAACACCACCGGTCATGTGCCCATGGCACAGATCCAGCATCTCTTGGAGGGCACCCCTTGCTCCCAAAGCTTCCAAATCCATGAGAATCCTCACAGCACGTGTGCCTACAGACAGAGGGACAAGCCCACGTGGCTGCAGATGGCCTGTGCCTCCCCCGTGTGTCCCCCCGTGCCTGCGCCCACCCCGGCAGCACGTGTGCGAGTGCCTGAACCCGGGATGAGATAAGACAGCTATCAGAATATGCTATAAATATCCACTGCTGGCACACTGGCACGGCAGGGAGCCAGAGGCTCTCCAGGCACCAGCAGGACACTGCTGTGGCCGTGTCCAAAGGAGCCTGGTTTGGTAGGGTCTGGCAGTGAGGCTGTGGGGGAGGACAGGAGGGACAGAAGTTGGGATTTCCCTGCAGGAATATTTTTCCTGCGGCTGAGCACCAGGCCCAGAGGAAGAGCTGGGTGCTAGCTGGCATTTCTTGGACTGTCTCCCTTCTCCTGATCCTCCGGGGTGCCTGGCAGCAAACCCTGAGCAGGCTAGGGAGATTAGCCAGCTCAGGGTTCTGAGGGGGCTGAGGCTGCTGGGCAGGGGCCAGCCCATGTTACTGGGACAGCTGCTGTGGGATCAAGGGTGGACTTTCAGGAAAGTCTCTGCACGTAGGAGAGTGAAGAGTGGGAAGAGATCTCCTCTGTAGGACGAGCTATCAGCTGGGCTCCTCCAGTTCATGCCATGGGTGAGACATCAACCTAAAGGTCCAACACATACAATCATGGAATTGTTTAGGTTGGAAAAGCCTTCTAAGATCACCAATTCTAAATGTTCCTGCAGCACTGCCAAGGCCACCACTAACTCATGCCCCCAAGTGCCATATCCACAGGGCTTTTAACTTCACCCAGGATTTGGGACTCCACCACTGCCCTGGGCAGCTGTACCTGACAGCCCTTTCTCTGAATAAATTTTCCCAATATCCAATCCAAGCTTCCTCAGGTGAAACTTGAGGTCATTTTTTCTTGTCCTGTCCCTTGTTCCCTGGGAGCAGGCCCGGCCCCTACCTGGCTCCACCCTCCTGTTAGGGAGTTGAGAGGGAGAGGTCCGCTTGGAGCCTCCTTGTCTCCAGGCTGAGCCCCCCATCTCCCTCAGCCGCTCTCACAGGACTACCAGGAACGCCTTTGAACCCTGGCCAGAGGAATAGGCTGCCTCTCAGTCTCAAACCAAGAGGGAAAGGAGTCTGAGCCTGGGCGAGGTGAGGATTGGAGGGAAGTACGGGCTGTCGGGACGCACAGAGTCAGGCCGGGAGAAGTGCGGGCTCTAGAAGGGCTGGGGACACTGTGGCGGTGGGGATGGCCGGTACCGGCTCTGCTCGGTGCCTGGGCAGGGCGGCTGCGTTGGGCCGGGAGCCCGGGGAAGGCAGAGGGCAGCGCAGAGCGGAGGCAGTGCCGGCAGCATGCAGGGAGCAGGCGGCGATACCAACCTGTGGCCGAGGAGCCCAGGGTGCGTCCGGGGTAAGCTGTTAGCGAGGGACACGGGGAGAGAGAAAAGGAACCGTGAGTCCAAGGAGGGATGCAACAGCCCGGGTGTGGTCCAGGACTAGGAGGGAACTGACAGCCACATTCCCAGCAGGAGACAAGGAGTTACAGCCTGGGAGCGACCTGCAGCTCCCAGGACAAGCACTGAACCCCTGTCTGCCCTGCAGGGCGGAGATGTGGCTCGGGGTGCCCTGCATCCCGATCAACCCCTGCTCTGCGGGGTTGTTGCCTTCCCTGCATCACCCATCGAGCACACAAAGCCCAACAAGCCAGGATTAGACAGCCACCAACCCAGCAAATGTCCTGACAACCTCAGTGAGAGGGTCACCTGGACCTAGCCCCTGTAGCTGGTGATGGCGTCTGAGAAGTCATTCCCTACACAGGGACACTTGCTAATTAGCATACATCAGTAATTAGGGTCACCAGCATGCACCACAACCTGGTGTGACCTCACAGCAAGCTTTCCGTGGCTGGACTGGGAGAATCCCTCACCCTCAGCTAGGGATAGTCCCTCCAAGCAGAGAGCTGGACCCAGCCAGAGCATGTCTGCATCCACGTGGGATGGCAGAGCAGAGAGGCGGGAGGGTGGCAGGCAGGGAGAAGGAAATGGCATCTGCCAGGCTTAAGCAGAGGGTGTGTGGGAGCTTTCTGAGATGCACCCTGACGAGTCAGAATTGATGGTGACAGCCACAGCTCCCACAGGACTCCACGGGAGTTTTCACATGTGGGGTGCAAAGGAACTCTTTGGATTACACTGCAGTGAGCAGAGCTGATGGCAAGAGAGACAAAATGGAAGGCTGCCACATAATGGAGGGGCCAGGGTGCTTGCCACGGCACCCCTCTATATTGGTTTACACCTCCAAAGGTCATACAGATTCCATGACAGGCCTGCCCCAAAGCTCTCCCAGCTGTCCCGCTCTTCCCAGCCAGCTGAGCTGGCAGCTCTGTGCCCTCCAGCCTCCCCCCACCACGGAGAGGGGGCACAGGGGGGAGCTGGGAGCACCTCCCAGCCTGCAGGGATGCCATTGATGGAATGAACCCGCTCAGGACATGGGCACTGTGCAGGGGAAGTGTTGAGGAGGCTCCCTGAGCTCCACTGTGTCCTCACCTGCCCTCCAAGGTCAAGAGGGTTCCCTGGGCCAACCCTGTAACTAATGTGCAAAGGTTTCTCTGATTACACTGCTAATGAGGGACTGGGAAAAGCTGGATCTGTGGGTATGAAAGGCAAACTGCTGAGCTGTAGGTTTCCAGATAAGGTTGTGTGTGCTAGGGTACGGCTGGGCTGTCAGAGATCATTCAAGATGTTTGGTGTCCATAGAAATCTTTTGAGAGGAGCATGGCCAGGGTGTCTCACATCTGAGACAAGGACTGGAGGCAGTGCAGCATCCCTGGGCCCTTCCCTGGGGGCCAGGAGGGGACAGAGACCCCAGAGGTGAGTCACCAGCTGCAGTCACAGCACTGTGAGGGTGCCCTGTAGGACACAGCGGGGTGTGCTGGGACCTGTCCTGGAGACTGTCAGCCTGAGGGGTGGCTGTTCCTCACAGTGAGGTGGAACAGACCATGGCATGTTGAGCTGAAACCAGGAGGAACACCAGGACCTGCTGTCCGAGGTGAGTCCTGCTGAGGAGCTGAGTTTGAGAGAGGCTGGGAGAACACCAGGGTTAATGGTTGTTTCCTCAGGAGCTGAGAGGGAGGAAGCCAGCAGGAGCCTGGGGAACACTTAAACACTTGTTTCCTCCCAAAAAGGGAGCAGGGAGGTGGCTGCTTGGGCATGGGATGGATTAAGGGTAGGGTAGGATGTCCTGAGGGCTGAAAACTGAGGCTGGGGGGCTGCATCCTCTGGCTGTGAACAGCAAAGTGGTGTTTAGAGCCCACCAGCTGCCCCTGTAACCCCAAACATCCTCCTAAACCGTGTCCCAAGTTGAGTTGACAGCAAACATGACCAATACAGACCAGAGCAGCTTGGAGAGGAAGTTGGGGTGCTGCCAGGGGACAGGCCAGCAGCCATGGAGTGACAGTCAGGACATACTGTTGTGCCCCACAGATAACCTCCCACAGGGCAACTTCTCCAGCTCTGTGCTGGAGATGGCCTGGCTGGGTAGGGAGATGTCTAAGCCTGCTTATAGAATGTCTGACCCAGACTTAGGAGTTGCCGAGGGGATGCCTGGAAAACAGGAGTTCTGCTCTAAGGGATGTGCCCCAGTAGGTTGCCCAGCTGAGTGTGGGGCCTGTGTGCTGGTAGAGCAAGGCCAGCTGTAAAAGAAAGATCTGTGGGGAGGGTGTATCCCAGTCCTGCCTCACCAGGAGGGAGGGCACAGCTCCAGGAGTGTGGGCCTGGACACCTGGGGAGGCAGGCAGAGCTGCAGGAAAAAGAGGACAACTTCAGGACCTTGACAGGAGAGTGACATGGACACAAAGTCCTGGGACTCTGGCAGCACGGACTCCAGCATCTCGTGGATACTCAGGAGACATCTGGCCCTGGCTCCTGTGCTTGGATAGATACTCAGAGGAGAATTGCTCCAGTGAACAAGGAAGTCGGACTTGGGTTTGAGCCATCTGTACTTGGAAAATGAGACTGCTTGTGTTTTGTGGGTCACAAGAACTTCCTGTATCTTGTGAGCATCTTGGGACAGGGCTGCACTTCCCTCTTCTGGAGGCACATGTGTGACCTGGCTCAGCCCACACCATGCCAGGGGCCATGGGGACCTGCTCACCCCATCCAACGTGTCTGAGATTGCCAAGGGCTGGAAAATCCGACCCTCAGGATCAGTGAAGGCTGTGGAGCTTGAGGAATACCCTGCCCACATGGCTGTGTCCTGTACCCAGCAGGAAGGATGCCAGCTCCAGCCACCCCCAGGAAGCTCATCCCCAGCCTTGAGAGGTCCTGAGCTTCCTTGCCAAGCCTGTTTCATTGGGCCGTGATCTCTGCTTGGCAGGGGTACAGAGCATTGATGTTGAGCAGGTGGGAGACCCGAGGCAGGCAGGGCTCAGTGCTCAGCCCACACAGATGGCCCTGACAGCAGATGGGCTGAGGCAGAGGCAGGAATTCCCGCTTCTGGGTTCACTAGGGCATGGCCACTAGGGCATGGCGTGTTCATGGACTCCCTGGGAAGCTGCAAAGGAAGACACACTATCCGAGGCTGTCCATCATCTGCTCTCTGTGCTGTTATCTGCATCTCAAGGACCTGGTGGAGCCAAGACCCCGGTGCCCATGGCATTACCTGTGATCTCGTGCTGCCTCAGCTCGTTGTATCTGTAGGAGTGTTCCAGGGGCTTGATGGAGGAGTGGTAGATCTTCCTCAGCCGCTGCAGAACTCCTGGGGGGCAAAGTGTGTGGGCAGGTGAGAGGCAAACCCCACCAGGCTGAGTGAGACCCTCCTGGGGCCACTCCCTGCAGGTCCTGAGGGTGGCCCAGGCATGGATCAAGGGACTTGGCTCACAGCTGAAATCTTGGCCAAACTGATCCCAGTCACACATTTTGCCCAGAGGGGTTGTGATTGCCCCATCTCTGGAAGTGTCCAAGTCCAGGTTGGACAGGGCTTGGAGCAACCTGGTCTATGGAAGGTGTCCTGCTCATGTCAGAGGGGTGGGATAAGATGGTCTTCACCATCTCTCCCAACTCAAGCTGTTCTAGGCTTTGATGCCTCTTCCCTGCTAATGTTTCCCACTGGGCACTGTCCCCATCTGCTCCCAGCAGCTGATGGGAAGAGCACCCTTCCTAAGTGCTGTTTAGCACTCAACACCCACGATCCCAAAAAGCCCTCCACCACAGTGCTAGGGGCCCCTGGCATGGTCCCTGAGCTGCTTGCTAGAAAAAAAAAGGAGCTTTTTCCACAGTATCTCTTATCACAGCCTTTCCAGCCCAAAATGCCAATAGGGCCAGCAGAAGCAAACCTTAGAGCAGCAAAACCCAATATGTAATTGGAATAAAAATCCCAACCCTTTGTTACAAATTGCTCCAGGTTTCTTTGAGCAGGGATGTGCCTGATTTACCATCTGCATCCTCCAGCCTCTATACCCGCCTAATTCTTATATGCCCTCAAGGATGTCCTTAAAATACCTAAAATACGTTAACCCAAGAGCAGCCAAAGGGCTGTTACTGGAGATCTGGCATTACTAGACCTGCAAGAAGCAAGGTTAAAATCAAAATACAAGAGAAGGAAAATGCATCCTTAAAAATCTTAGTGCAGGGCATGCATGGCCCCCTCACCTGAGACATCATCGGCAGGTTTTTCCTCATTCAGCTTGAGGGTGTTCTCCAAGTGGGACCGGTCGCGCTTGATCGGCTCGCTGGCATCTTCAACCTCTTCTGGAGGAGAAAACAAGGAGACCTGTTACTGATGGAGGGGGGAACCCACACAGGAGTTCACACAAGCGACTGCCAGGGAGAGGGCATGGGGAGCACACACATCCTGAGCACGCCATGCCCACGGCAGCCGCTGTCACCCTTGGCATGCCTTGTGCTCTTCGTTTAGCACAGGCTTCTGGAGGCTGCCAGGGCTGAGGCTGCTGGGGGAAGCGTCACGGGCAACTGCTTGGCTCCGAGGAGGGGCTGACTGCTCGTGGGGAATGCAAAGGATGTGCCTGGAAGGGGCTCCCGGGGTTGGGATGTAGCACGAGCACATACTGCAGCTGCTGCCCAACGGGGCCCTGGTGCTTCCCCCGGCAGCTGCAGCTCCGCGGGGCTCAGCCTCGGGTGCAGGCTGTGTGCTGCCGCTTGTCTGTCTGCCCGCTCCCCCAAAAAACTACATGGTGAGCTGGAGACATAGGTGCCAAGGCTGGGGCTGCTTCTGGCTCTTGGGGGACAGGCCAACCTGGCCCATCCTGGCTGCCCCACCTTTGCCAGTGGGGCTGTTCCCTCCCAGTTCTCCCACCTCTGTCTCCGTGTTCCCCTGGAGCCCCCTGCACAGCACCGTATCCCTCATGGCTCCATACCAGGCGTGGGGAGCATGAGGCAGCTGCTTCCACTGGGAAAGGCACCCCACTGTCCCCAAAACAGGGAGGCAGAGGTGTCCCTGCCATGGAGGTCCTGGCACACCAGGAGCTTCCAAGAGCTTTTTGATATGGGGAGCTTATGGACTTCAGCAGGGGTTTGGGGACTGGTCTGGGGACAGCAGGATCAAGATCACTAAGCCCTGGGACTGTGAGCATCTACTGAGTGTTGGGCTGAGGAAGACCTTTTGACTTGCCAAGTGAAGACACAGAGACCAAACTGGGTTTGCCTTTTGGGAAGAATGGGAGGCTCATTGAGCTGGGACATTACAGATGAAAACAACAAAAATACTAATCTGGATCCAAAGGTCACTGCCCAACCTCTGGGCCAAAGTCTACAAATATTTATAGGAAATCATGGTAGGGTAGGTGTCTCTTTCCCCTAGTTAGCCTTTCGCTGATTGAGCAGGGCTAGTACCTCAGCAGCTCATTGGTCTGGATTAGTTCTTCACACCTTCCCTACGAGCCAAGAACTGGTGGCAAGGAGCCCCACAATCCTGGGAGCCCCACCATCCTAGGAGCATCCTGCCCCTGCACAAGCCGAGGGCCCTGAGGACTCTGCTGGGTGGTGGATAAAGAGTCTTTATGAGATCTGCAAGTGCTGGAAGGGGCCTGGAGGTTAAAGATTTTATCCGTGTCAACATTCCTGAGGAGAAATCATGGACTTGGAGAGGAGAGAGGGGAACATCAGTCAGTTTTGGCACCACTGCGATGAGTGCCCACGTGACTGGCATCCTGCTGCGGCCTTGCTGCCCACGGCCGAGCTCTGTTAGGGGCGGGCAGGTAAGCACAAGCGTTAGGAGAGGGCCATGCACTAGGCGAGGTTTAATGTGCCAAGCTCAGCTCTGCCCGGTTGATGGGAGGTCACTCTCACTGCTACAGCACACCCACAAGAAAAGACTCCAACCTATCTGGCTGTGCCGGGGCTCGGTGGCAGCTGGGGGGGTGCTGGGGACCTCTGATCCTGCCAGTGGGGTCTGGTCTGCAGGGGGGTCTGCTGCTGCTGGAGGGTCTTCCACTGCTGTTGGCGGGTCCTCTGTTACTGGTGGGTCTTCTTTTGCTGGTGGATCTTCCACCACTGGTGGGTTTTTCACTGCTGCTGGCGGGTCTTCTGCCGGTGGTGGATCTTCTGTTGCATCCCCACAGGGTGGGTGATGGCAGCTGGCAGGGCCATCCCTAGCTTCTCCTGTGCCAGCAGCTGCTGGTTTGCTGTGGCTCTTTTTGTTGGAAGTGCTGGCTGCTTCCTTGTAATTCTCTTCAGCTTCACTCTCTGGTCTGTCACCATCTCCATCAGACTCTTTCTCCTCCTTAGACTCTCCCTCTTCAGACTCTTCTTTACCTCCATCTACCTCAGAATCCCCGTGTTCACCTTCCTCAGACTCTCCTTGCTCGTCATCTTCCTCTGAGCTCTGCTTGTCCCTTTCCTCCTCTCCCTCAGGAGCAGATGCTACTCTTGGCTCCTCTGTTTGCTCTTCCCCTGCCTGCTCTTCCTCCTCAGAGCCTCCTTTCTCTGTGCTGGGCTCCTCATCCTCCCGGGCATGGATGTCATCTTGTGAGCCAGGCCCATGGTTCCCTCCATGATGAGCTGCCATGAAATCCTCCCCTGAGCTCTGCTCTTCCTGGCCCTGGTCCTTGCTGCTGTCCTCTGGCTGCCTGGCCCCTGGCCCCAGGCCCCCGCTCCGGCCACCCGCTGGCTCTTTCTGCCCCTCTCCACGTCCCTCCTCGGTGACGCCAGGCAAGGAGGCATCGGCAGTGCCACTGTCTTGCTCCTCCTCAGGGCTGCCATCAGCCGCCTTCTCGTCCAGCCGGGGCTCCGTGGCTGGCGGGGGGCTCTCGGCAGCACCGTCACCATGGCCCGTGCCAGGGGCGCGCGGCTCTAAACGATGAGAACAGCCCAGTCAGTCCCACCCGTGCTGGCACGTGGCCACTGGAGCACCTGCCAGGGCCCTGAGGGATGACTTGTGGCTGGCACCAAGAGGTTTAAACTCTTCCCTAAGCCTTCTCCAGCTCCAGCTCAAGCTCAATTTTCTGTCCCTGTTGCAAGAAGTTGGGTGCAAAGATGTGTTTGTGGGGGGCGAAGCAGAGTTGGCAGGGGCTCTATGGCTCCACCAGCCCTGGCTGCCTGGCACTAGGGCTGCTGCCCACCCCAGAGCACTGCAGGAAGGCGGCAAAGCTGCCCTAGAAACGGGGAAAGGAGTAAAAATGACAAATTTTGAGGGGCTGTGGGCACTTGGCAGGTTAAAAGGGTCCTTCCCCAGCCCTGACTTGAGAAAGCATCACACCAGCCAAGGTGGGCGGTGAAGTGAGGGGGAGTAGGAGGAGGAAGGGGCTTTCTGGCATGAGGGCCTGCCCAGCATGGGGTCCTGCCTTCCACAGGCAGGGCCTAACCCTGGCCACGCGGCCCGGGAGCTATTTTTTGTGAGTATCCCTTCACTAGGAAAGCATGTGCCACGCCGTGCGGCTGCTGGGGACACAATGAGTGTGTTCTGTGGCCCAGGAGAATCCATCTGTATTTTCCATAGGCTCCAACTGCAATTTAACATCGGTCAGCGGGTGCCAAAAATAAAAGATCACGGCTATACTGTCTCTGTTACAAACAGTTGCTGCTAGTCTAAATAATCTCCCCAAACGTCTCATGCCAGGGGAGCATTTCAGAGGAAAATAATTCCTTTGTACTCCAGCTGGCAAGCAGATGCCAAGCAGGAAAAAAGGCCACCTCCACCCAGGCTGTGTGAGGAGAGCAGGCATGGCCAGTCCTCTGCTCTGGCTCCTGCGCCGTGTCCGTGCAGGAGTCGCAGGGCTGTGTCCAGCAGGACCTTGGCAAAGTTGGAGCTCACTGGGCTTGGCCACAGGGCCTGTGGTGGCCGAGCACAGGAGGAGCTGGGCTGGGGCCAGTGCGGTGCCAGCCCCAGACCCCTCAGCCCAGTTTGCCGAGTCCGGGGATGCCGGGAGGGTGGTTTTATCTCCATGGCACTGGAGCTGGGATCAGGTCGCATATGGAGGTTGTGCCATGCCAGCAGCGGGCACTGGGAAGGACAGGCTGCCCCCCAGCCTGCCCTTGTTCCCAGTGTCTCTTGGTTCCCCGGCACGGCAGAGCTGCAGCCGCTGCCACAGCCCCTCACCCTGCCCAAAGTGGATGCACAGGTCACCCTCGCTCTGCCCTCGCTGCCCTCCGTGTCCTCTGCTGGCACACAGCGCACAGGCGCCTCCAGGCGCCCAGTTCAGCTCCCAGGTGGAGGGAGATGGTGCTGGGCAACTCCCACCCTCCTCGCTTCCACCCTGGTCCTTCAGGTCACCTTCCTGCAAGACCCCTGGGACCCTGCAGGAGCCTCTTGAATGGGAATGTCTATATTTGACCTGCAAAGCCCTGAGTGGCTGGAGCCAACATGGCCCTGCCTGGCGCTGGTGGCCTGGGAGCCAGCCTGAGTCAATAGAGGGGTCCCCTCAGCTGATGGGAACAGGGATATTCTCAGTTTGTCCCCAAAATAGCTGGTGACTGGGAGAGCTGGGCGAGGAATGAGGGTCAAAGCAGAGGAGGAGGGCAGGACCAGGTAGAGGAAACCATGAGAGTCCTCAGGGCTTTGTCTGGGGCCTGTGTGCTCCCTCTGACCCAGAGGGGCCATCACCCGCCATGGCCGGGCACANAGTGTCCACCACAAGCCACTCCTCGAGGAAAAAGGGAAATATCCTCCAGGCGCTCAGATGGGGATGTCCCTGCCGGCTCGCTGGTCACGGGCTTTATTTCCTGTGACCTTCAAGGTCTGACACAAAGTCCCTGGCCCCTCTCCACATCCTTCTCCCTGTTTCCCCTACATGGTCTCCCGATCCATGGTGAATTGTGCTGACCTGCACATGGCCGGCCGATGAGTGTAAAATGGGCCGAAGGTTACGGGCTTAACACCCTCCGGAGGCTAAAAATACGGCACGGCAACTGTACGGGGGACCGGGAGGAGCAGCCCCGGTGCAGCCCCCGCGGCCGCTGGCCCCAGCCCCTGGCCCCGCTGCCAGCCAAGGGTGACGTCCGCACCTGGGGTCCCCCGTGGGCTCCGGGAGGGGACAGCCACGGTGTAAAGTGACACCGGGGCTCCCCGTGTTCACACCTTTCATTGTGCCAAGCAGATGGGTGGCATCGGAGAGGAGACCTCGCCCTTTTCCCCGCGGGGACTTGACCTCCCTACGGGTCCCTGGCTTGCATTGCCCCTGCCGCCTCTTTCTCATGCTGGGACTTTTATGAGCTGGCAGGGGACACTTTTTCAGGTGGTGACAGGGGATGGAGACCCTACGGCGCGGTTCTGGGTGCCACAGGATGCCGTGGCTGGTTTGCACCCAGGAACAGCCAGTGCGGGAATGAGGGGCATGGCTGAACATCACGGTGTCCTCTCCATCCCTGCACGGAGACGAACAGAACAGCAACGACCTGACGGCAAAACGGGTCCTCCCGGAGGACGGTGAGAAGGGACAGATGGGCACAGGTGGCCCTGGAGGGACACTCTCCCCCTCCAGCAGAAATCGGAGCCCTGAGCGTGGGGCCGGCGATGGCAGGGCTGCGGGGATGGCTTTTCACACGCCCCCTTCCCCTGCCCAGATCCCAATCCTTGCTTCCCTGGGGGTATTATCCACTGGCTCCTGCAAGTCCTGTGCTCCCCGTGTCCTCCCAGGGGCGTCTTGGCAGGGCCTTGTATCCCAAATATCCAACCCTGCCTTTACTCTGGCAAAGCCCTTTAAAACCTCATGGAAACTGGACACAAAGAAGTTGTCGGGGAGTTCCAGGGATTTTCCAGCTGGACCTGCTGCAGACCCTGCCTTTCCTGTGAGACCCGTGAGATCCCTTTTCATGGTGATGTCCCTTCCCTCCAGGCTCTGTGGGGGCCCCCATAGCCTTTGCTCAGGGCCATCCCCCCAGGGCTCCTCCAGCCCAGGGCTCCTCCAGCCCATGGCCCTGCCAGCCCAGGACTCAGAGCAGGGGGAGCCCGGCTCCGGTTTGGTCCAGTTTGGGGTCAGCTGGGCCAACACCTTCAGTGGAAAGTGTTCCAGAAGGGTTCAAGCAGCCTAGAGGACACAAGCAAGCACAAGGGTGGGGCTGAGGATGGAGTTGGTTCTCCAGACCCTTGTGCACCCCAAAACCCAGGATGCCCAGACACATCATCATATCCCAGAACCTTCATGATCCCAAAACTCCAGCATAAAGCAAATATATTTCTGGTTTTCAATGCAGAAGGAGGTCTAGAAAACAGTATTGTCAAACTAACTTCACCTCATTTGTACAGGAAATTCCAAGTTTAGTTTTAAAAAGTTATTAGATTTCTATAAATGGTTGGATAGAACCATATGATATTTTTATAAATATATGGCGTAGAAACCTCACCAGGATCTACCAAAGGGATTAAAACACAGCTTGGAGCTTTCTAAATCAATATGAAAATAGGGAATCACTGCTGCAGGGTGTTTCTTCCACTGTCTCCCCACCCTTAAGGTCTGTGAGGAACCCTGAACCCTGACTTGCAGAAGCCACGAAGATGAGGAAGGTGGGAGATGAAGCACCTGCTGCTTCCTGGCTGAGGAGATCTGGGTCCATCAGTGAGGCCAGGAAACGTCAGGTATTTTGGCACAGGCAGATGTCACACTGTACATCGAGGAACATCTGCCTGCGGTGTCCCTTGCAGCATGGGGGGATGCTGAGGGACCCAAGGGATGTGCTGTGGCATGGCTGGGGCTGAAAGAGCCCCTTCTTCCAGAGGAAGGATGTCCAAGAGGTCCCACTGTTCCTATCCCCTGTCCTCCAGCCATGGGAGGCTTCACCAACCCACCCCAGGGATGTCCCCTGAGTGACACCCTCTGTTCATTCAGGGCAAAACTTCCTAGCTCCCCATCCCTCCTTGGGTCATCCCAAGCATTCCTGGTCACCCAGTCACCCCTCGGACTTGCCAGCCTGTGTTCTAATGCCTGATGTCCCACAAGATCCTCAAATCCATGGGAATGTTGGGGCAGGCCCTACCTGGCCATGCTGAGCAGGGGGACCCAGCCCTGGGGTCTGACCTGGCAGCACTGGACACCAGCACATGGACAGGTCCACACAGCTCCAAGCCCTTTTCCACAGTGTTCCCGGGGCTGGGTGACCCCAAGAGTCGAGCCACTTGCCCAGCTGGCACTGGGGCCATGCTGCCACTGCCAGCACCCCATCCTGCCTCCAGTTGCCTGTCCAGAGCCTCCCCTGCCCCTCCTGCAGCCCCCACCAGCACAGCAGCTCACAGCTCCCTCCAGCTGTCACTTCCAAGGGAAATGTCCCTGTGGGCTGGAAATAGCTCAGTGGAGTCCTGCACAGCCCCGGGGCTGCTGCTATTCCTGCAGAGCTCAGGGAACAGGCAATTCCAGAAGGAATCTGGTCACCCTGACCCAGTGGCCAAGCTGGGATTTCACCAGCTGGGCAAGAGTGTTGTCCTTGGGCATGGCACAGCCCTCCCAGCCTGGTGCCAGCCCACAGAGATCTGCTGGGACCTCTGTGCCACCAGGGCCATGCACAAGCAAGGCCTGTTGGCCTTCCTGCCCAGCTGGATGTCACCTGCACACCGGGACAAGGATGGTTGATGGAGAGGGTGTCAGCAGAGCCAACCTGCCCAGCATCTGCCTTACTTTGCTCAGCCAACACCTTGGGAGTAAGATGGGGCACCCGCAGGAACCACGGTCTCCTTGGGGTGAGGTGACACAAGTGACACAAGGGGTGTGTCACCAGGGGTGACACAAGCACCCAACGCACCTGAGGCACCCCAAGCCCCTCGTGTCATACACACCCAATGGCAGTGGTGTCCATGGCTGTGCTCAGAGGCTGGGACAAGTCCAGTGAGGTGTCACAGGGACACAGAGGTCCCCACCTCTGGGGAGGCTGGTTACTGTGGGGGCCATTAGCCTGGGATGGTCAGGGTGGGGTGTCCCCATGGCTGCTGTGCCCAGGGCCCTGAGCCCACACAAGGTGTCACAGTCTCACTCCCAAGGTGTTCTGACCTGGGAGGTGGAGCCCGCCCTAAAGTGACACATTCCAAGGTGACACATCCTGGGTGATGGGGAATACCCCAAGATGCCATGAGAACATGGTGGTGGAACTCTTCCCGAGGTGACACCTTCCAGAGTGAGGCAGGACGAGGGCTCCCAGAAGCTGAGGCTGGCACAGACCCCTCCTGCTGTCACCAGGAGGGGTCTGCCAGCCCTGCAGTGCCTTGCAGGAGGACATCACTGTGCCAGGGCTTTCCCCAAGTCCTCTCTTAGCTCAGAGGCAGTGATGGCATGGCTTGGAATTGCCCTCCCACTCAAATCCATGATGGCTGCAGGACCAAGGGATCCCCAGGGCAAAGCTGCTGAGCACAGTGTCTGGGTGCTGCCCTGCCAGCATCCTTGTGGCCCATTGCTGGTGGCCACAGGGGTCACCCAGCCTGGAAGGGATGACTGGGCTCTGCCTGGGGTGAGTGTGTTCCCCTGGGCAGGAGCAGATGGAGTATTGGGCGAGTGCCCTCGCCATGAGCCACTGCCCAGCCCCACCGAGGGTGCTGGGCCCTTCCAGGCTCCCAGCAACCTCAGGGAGCTTTGCCAGCCCTGGCCACGTGTGCAATGAGCTGCCTCTGCAGGGGCTGTAAGAGCGCAGGCGCAGGGCAATTCCCACCCCCAGCCTCTGGGAATGGTGGCAGGGTCCTGGCAGCCCCAGGTGCCACTAAACCCGAAGGACCACGCCTTGCCTTGATGTTCCAATGAAGCCCCTTGCTCTCCACCGGACTTTCACCCCTTCTCTTCCCATGGGCACTTGCATCCCCCTACTCCTGTGGGATCCCCACAGGCCCCAGCAGGGGCTGAGTGGGGAGACATGTCCCAAAAATGGGAAAAACAAACCCTCCAAGCCACTTTCTGCACCCCAAAGGAGCCGGGTCTGAGAGTTCAGCTTGGTGCCAAAGGAAAAGCAAAACTCATCCTGCAAATCCCACTGGCCTCTGAGGAGCAGAAGCATGGGCAGGAGACATGCCACTGCTTAGAGCCTTTCTGGAAACCTGCAGCACTGGGGTGAAATAAGTGACCCTCAATAAACAGGTGGGGACTTGGGAGACCCCTCAGAGCTGGTCCTGGGGCTGCCAGACCCCCATGTGCCTCCTGGCCCCAGGGTCTCCTCTGAGATGGGGGATCCTGGTGTTGTGCCATGCCAGCCTCAGCCAAACCAAGATGTGGGTTGGTGGTCATCTGCCATGGGGACAAGGTTCTGATGTCCCACAATGCCACCAGCCCCGCTTGGAGAGGCACCAGCCACGAGCCGTGCCCGCACAACACCTTTCCAACCCCCCTGCACAGACTGCGCCCTGAGCGCCATGAAGGTCACCCCACCTCCGTCGCGGTGTGTCGCCGGCCCTCAAAGCCATTCATTCCTGAGAATGGCCCAAGATGCCCTTAAAAGGCCAAAACTCGGCGGGGCCGGGGGTGCCGG
>VYXF01002410.1:8124-19150 GCA_013397295.1 Polioptila caerulea
TGCCTTCATCTCCCTCTCACTGCCTTCATCCCCCTCTCACTGCTATCTTCATTCCCCTCTCATTGCCTTCATCTCCCTCTCACTGCCTTCATCTTCCTCTCACTGCTGTCTTCAGCCCCCTCTCACTGCTGCCTTCAGCCCGCTCTCACTGCTGCCTTCATCTCCCTCTCACTGCCTTCATCTTCCTCTCACTGCTGTCTTCAGCCCCCTCTCACTGCTGCCTTCAGCCCGCTCTCACTGCTGCCTTCATCTCCCTCTCACTGCCTTCATCTTCCTCTCACTGCTGTCTTCAGCCCCCTCTCACTGCTGCCTTCAGCCCGCTCTCACTGCTGCCTTCATCTCCCTCTCACTGCCTTCATCTTCCTCTCACTGCTGTCTTCAGCCCCCTCTCACTGCTGCCTTCAGCCCGCTCTCACTGCTGCCTTCATCTCCCTCTCACTGCCTTCATCTTCCTCTCACTGCTGTCTTCAGCCCCCTCTCACTGCTGCCTTCAGCCCGCTCTCACTGCTGCCTTCATCTCCCTCTCACTGCCTTCATCTTCCTCTCACTGCTGTCTTCAGCCCCCTCTCACTGCTGCCTTCAGCCCGCTCTCACTGCTGCCTTCATCTCCCTCTCACTGCCTTCATCTTCCTCTCACTGCTGTCTTCAGCCCCCTCTCACTGCTGCCTTCAGCCCGCTCTCACTGCTGCCTTCATCTCCCTCTCACTGCCTTCATCTTCCTCTCACTGCTGTCTTCAGCCCCCTCTCACTGCTGCCTTCATCCTCCTCTCACTGCCACCTTCATCCTCCTCTCATTGCCTTCCTCCTCCTCTCACTGCCATCTTCCTCTCCTCTCATTCCCACCTTCATCCCCCTCTCACTGCCACCTTCATCCCCCTCTCATTCCCCCCTCCCTTCCTGCCAGGCTGCCTGCCCTCCCTCACCTTTCTGCCTCCCAAATCACACCTGCCCGCTCCAAACTACGATTCCCCGCCCCAAGCACCTCCTCCGAGTGATTTTTGCCCAGCCGGGACGGGCAGATGCTC
Source organism: Polioptila caerulea (assembly GCA_013397295.1). Lineage (NCBI taxonomy): Eukaryota > Metazoa > Chordata > Aves > Passeriformes > Certhiidae > Polioptila > Polioptila caerulea. The sequence goes on from VYXF01002410.1 coordinate 9,150, forward strand.
AATGACCCATTATTTATGGCACCGCAAATCCCCCCAGCCCAGCCTCGGCACGGCCAGGGGAGTTGCGAAATCGCTGCCGCTGCCGCTGCCAGGCTTCCTCCTCGCAAGTTGCACAAATTTCTGTCACTCACACGCAGCAAAGCCCCAAAGCGGCTCCGCAATTCCGGCCTGGAATGGGGGAGGCAGCAGCTGGCAGCGGGCACGGGCTGGGCAAAGCTGGGCTCAGCTCGGCGGTGACAAACTCGAGGCAGAGCAGAGGACAGCCGGCTCCTCTACTGCCCTGAAAAGCTTTTCTGAGGCCGGGCTTTGCCCTCCTCCCCCTTGCCCTGCAGTGATTTGCCAATCTTTCCAAAGGGAAACTTCTTCTGGTGTCACTTTGCCTTCCTGCGGAGTGTGAGGCAGGAACGGTCTTGACTGGGCTTGTTCATTCACAAGAAGTGTCTTGCCTAATCGAGGAAATGACCTGTGAGCACAGAAATACTCCGTGTGCTTCTGTGCTCGGCACAAAGCTGCCAAAAGCCGCCCCAAAAATTCCTGATCGCCCTTTCCTCCTTCCCCGCTTTTGCCATCACTTCCCATTCGTTTCCCGGCCCAAGGTGGAGCAGTGGGAAGCACAAAAAATCGGGAAATGCTCTGGAATGACTCTGACCTCCTCTCCCTCACAAGCCAGGCATCCAAAATGACTCAGCCGCCCTCCCCCAGCAAATCCAGCAAATCCCAGGCGAACGGGGAGGAAGGTGCGGCAGCCCCGGCAGCTGCAGCAATTAGTCATTAGCATAAATAAGGGGGAATTTCCAAAGGCAGAGTCCATCCCGGGCAGGGCAGCGGCCGCACAAGGCTGGCATTCTCAGCCCTCTCGGAGCCGGAAAATTACCGAGCAAACTGTGAAATTCCAGCCCGTTTTGCCCCTGTGGGATGCTGCCCCTGCGGGTGCCAGCCTGGGGCACCCCCGGCTGGCTGCGAGCTCCCCTCCAACCCCCCGGGGAAAGTTTCCCAAGGGTTTCTTCTCCTTTGCGCTGGGAATTTCTAGGAGAGGAGCCTTCCCTGCTCTCTCTGGAGCCCTTTTAGGCTGCTGACAGGTGACAGGAGTCGTTCTGGCTGGGAATGACGGTGGGGCCGTGGGCTGGGAGAGGCTCCCAAATCCCTGGCTCTTCCCTAGGAAAGGGATCTTTGGCGGGGACCTCCCGTCTCAGCGTTTGCTTTCGGTTCCTTGCACTGTTCCTGGAGTTTTGGGGAGTGTTGAGAGGGCTGGAGAAGTTTTGGATTCTCTAAAAATCCCTCTGGGATAGGGGAGTGAGGGAGTTTCACCTCACTAAGGCATCGCCTCCTGAGATTAGGAAGAAAAAACGTCGGCCTCAAGCAGAAACCTTTCCAAGGAGGTGGCTGAGGCTGTTCTAGGTGACTTTTTCACCAGCTTTGCTTTAGAAAGGGCTGCCAGGGAAGGAGGAAAACCAAAGGAGTGCATCTCAAAGGGTGTTTTAAAAAATTTTTCTTCGGTCTCCTCACATCCATGTCAAAAAAGTGATAGCAGGATATTTGGAGATGATGTGGAAGGCAGAAGGAGAAAGCAACTGTGGATTTTTGGGGGATAAAGGAGGGGATAAACTTGTTTACCCCCCAAGCTTAGTGCTGCCTGAAAGATCTGCTTAGAGCTTTCCACGCATAAAACACCCCAAAGAAACGAGCAGCACTCTCTGGGGTCCCCAAAATGTTTATCCCTGTCGTGGTTTAGGGCAAACTGGGGAAGGAAATACAATTCAGCATCAAGCCAGGACAATCCCTCAAGTTTAGCGCTGCCTGTAAAAGCTGCTTAGAGCTTTCCACGCACAAAACACCCCAAAGAAACGAGCGGCACTCTCTGGGGTCCCCTAAACCCCCCTGTCAGCGCCGGCAGCAGGAAGCGCAGCCAGCCCCGAAGTGAGAAAAAAGTCGGATTTCGCAATCCCAGCGCGTGTGCTGCCCTAGCAGGTCGGCACATAAAGTGCTCCGGTGAAACATAAACCATCTCCTCCTCCTCCTCCTCCTCCTCCTGGGCGTGGCTCAGGGCAACAAGGGCGGGCTGTGTGTGACCCCTGGGGCTCCCCNGTGGCGGCGGCCACCCCGGCTGGGCGAGCCGAGTTTGGCGAATTAAGGATGCTTTGTTCTTTGTCTCGCAGGTGTGAGTCAGCGCGGAGAGCTGCAGGTATTTGCTCAAGAGGGAGACTCCGTCCCACCCCCATCCTCCGCTTCCCTCCCTCCCTCCCCGCAGCGGCGAGGAATGAAAAAAAAAAAGAGAATTCAACCTTGCCCTTGCNGGCACTCTCTGGGGTCCCCTAAACCCCCCTGTCAGCGCCGGCAGCAGGAAGCGCAGCCAGCCCCGAAGTGAGAAAAAAGTCGGATTTCGCAATCCCAGCGCGTGTGCTNGAGAATTCAACCTTGCCCTTGCCCTGGTGCCCGGGAGGAGCCGTGTCCTGCCCTGTCCGAGTTTGTCCGGAGCCCAGGCGGACAGCGGGAGCTCGGGACACAGCGCAGGGATGGCGGCGGGGAGCTGATGTCCCTCCCGGAGGGTCCCTGCAGGGACACGGGGGTGGCACCTCCTGGAGCTGTCGCTGCTCCCTTGGTGAACCCGCAGGGAGGAACCCGATCTCTCCGACCTGCAGGGGAATCACCTGCGGGAGCTTCCCCGCTGCCAGGTGCCAGCTCCTGCCCCAGCTGTGCCCTCGCCAGCCTTCGGCTGCTCCGGGTGCCACACGCTGCCCTCCTGTGCCTCTCCAGCCCCGGGAATGCCTCCCGGCCCGTGAATTCCTTGATCCCCCCACGCTGCCCATTCCTGCAATCCTGGAGCACGGCGAGGGCAAGGCTCGGGTTCAGCTGAGTCAGAGCAAGTGAGAATTACCTGGTGTCACCTGGCGGGGAAAGTTCAGCCGCAACAACAGCTCGGGGGAGAGTTATCTGCTTTGTGCTGCTTAAGCAAAGCTTATTTAAAGGGGCACAGACGCAAAATCCAGCGGTATGGTGGATGCTGTGGGTGGAAGATGAGATAGATCCATCCATCTCAGACTTTCCGTGGCTCCCATCAGTCACTTGATTTCAGTTTTCAGGCTGAGGAAAGCTGGAGGACACAACATGGGAGGCCCCATGCACCTTCTCCACGCTCACACTGGAAGGAAGGAGGGGAGATGTGGGGGTCCCTGGGGGCTGCCAGCCCCCGTTTCCTGGTGCCAGCTGCCACTGCTCCAGCCAGGATGTGTCCTGTGGAGCCCACCTGAACGCTGGAGTCATCACAGCCACAATCCAGCCCTCCCTCCGTGCAGGGCCGGGCTCAGGTGGGTGAGCCCAGCCTGCCCTGGGCAGCGAAACCGTGCCCTGGTATGACGGGTCCGGCTTTAATGCTTGCCTGGCTAATCCTGGAACCCAAAACAGCCTCGGTACAGCCGCTCTGCTCGGCAGGTTCGGCCGCCTGGAGGGTCCCAGCGGGGCACCGGGGCCGGGCTATCGCGACAGCAAAGGCGGAGAAAGGAGGGCTCTGAGTGAGGCAGAGCAAGGGGTTATTGAAGGAACCCGGAGGGACCTTCTCACCTCAAAACTCCTGCCCAGGCAGAGCCCAGAACGGCTCCGTGCAGCACCTTTAAGGGGAGCTGGGCACCAGGGTTGGCCATTTGGGGTAACTCAGGGGGTGACCCGGCTGTTGAGTGATACTTCCCACAGCCAATCTCCCCGGGATAGAAGGGATTCCCCAGGTCAGGACCTCTCACCTGGCACCCTCCAGAGAACTTTCCAGCACCTGGGAATGGCTCCAGAGTGACAGCCCTGCCCTCGGATGGGGGAGAATGGGGTACAAGCAAATCCAAAACGTGTGGGGTACATGGAGCAAGCTGTTAATAGGGAATTGGATATAAGGCACACCAGTACACCCTGGGATTTGTACAAAGTGCAATAACAAAGTGTCTGCTGCTGCCTCAGCTGCCGGGGCAGGATCCTGCCCACCTGAGAGCTCCCTGCCGGAGGTGCCGACCTCGGAGCTACCTGTCTAGACAGCAGAGTTTGCTGCCAGCAGGGCAGAGCAGACACTCGTGGGGTTCGAGTTGTTTCACCCTAAGGGAGACATCCCAGCCGAGCCAGGAGGGTGAATCACAGCCCGGGAACAGCTGCTTTTCTCCTCGATGGCAGAGATACCCGATGACTGTGTCAGACACAGACACACAATGTACAGATGGCTGGAGCTCAGGGAAACCAAGCCCAGCCTGGATCCACCTCAGAGGTTTCTCTTTCATGGGGTGAAGCAAGACTAAAGGAAATAGAGAGATATTCCCTGAGCCAGCACCTGGAAGTCACACTGAGTCACTGTTTGCAGACATGGGATTAAGTCATGGAATCCTGGAATATCCTGAGTGGGAATAAATCCACAGGGATCATCAATCCAAGGCCTGGCCCTGCCCACTCCCCCCAAGCCCACCCTGGGCATCCCTGGCAGCGCTGCCCAAAGGCTCCTGCAGCTCTGGCAGCCTCAGGGCCGTGCCCATTCCCTGGGCAGTGCCCAGCACCCTCTGGGGAAGAACATTTTCCTAAATATCCCCCTAAATCCCCCCTGGCCCAGCTCCAGCTGCTCCTGGGTGCTGTCCCTGTGCCAGAGATCGGAGCTGTTCCTTGGGACGAGCTGCAATCCCAGTGAAACCTGACCTCAGCCCCCTTTGCTCCAGCTGGACAATCCAAGTCCCCTCAACCTCTCCTCATGTGGCCCCTCCAGACCCTTCACCATCCTCAAGTCCCTCCTTTGGACACTCTCAGAGCTTTAAATCCTTCTTATATTTTGCTGCCAAAGCTTCACCTTCCTCTTCCGGGCAAAGCTTCCACACCCATGGGCTGGACCTGACTGTGCTGCTCCTGTGAGGGTGCCCTGATCCCCTGGAGCACAGCCCCAGACCTTAAAGCTCATCCCATCCCATCCCAGCCCATCCCATCCCAGCCCAGCCATGGCAGGGACCCCTCCCAGTGTCCCAGGCTGCTCCAGCCCCAATGTCCAGCCTGGCCTGGGACACTGCCAGGGATCCAGGGGCTGCTCTGGCAATTCCAGCCACAGCTGGGAATTGTGTCCTGCAGGGGCTGCTTTGTTTTTCCAGAGGCACTCTCCTGGCAAGCCCAACACGTGTTCCCAAAGCTGGGATCTGTCAGCTTCAAATTCCCGGGCCAGGCAAGGCTGGAACTTGATTTGTTTTCCTGAATTGCTTTGTGCTGAGAGTGAAACATTCCCGCTCTCTGCAGCCACAAATGCCCAATGCAGAGGGAGAGGGATCAGCACCAGTGCACAGCAATTGGCATTTTAGCTCCTGGGACACTGATTGCACAGCACAGGCTGATAAAATCATGGAATTGCAGAGTGCTTTGGGATGGAAGGGACCTTCAAAATCATCTCAGCCCAGCCCTGCCATGGCAGGGACCCCTCCCACTGTCCCAGGCTGCTCCAGCCCCAATGTCCAGCCTGGCCTGGGACACTGCCAGGGATCCAGGGGCACCCACAGCTGCTCTGGGAATTCCAGCCCAGCCCCTGCCAGGGAACAATTCCTGCCCCAAATCCCAGCCAGCCCTGCCCTCTGTTCCTGTCACAGTAAAACATTTCCAGCTCTGGGTCCACATTTCAAGACAAATAGGAGGCTGAAACCCCTTGGATCCGTTATTCCCACTGGAAAATCAATGCCTTAAAGAAAAGGAGAATTGAGTGAAGGAGTTCCTGCAGCTCAGTGGGTGGAACACACAAATTGGGGAACACAACGTGGCCTCAGGTATCTCACAGGCTGCTCCTGATGATGTGAACTAATTACTCCACATCCAAGTCCTTTTGCCTAAAGATAAACAAAAAGTCCCCATCAATCTCTTCTTTCCCACTTTCACTGCTCCCTCCTCTTTTCCAGCATGAAAGCAGTGGAAGAAAAACTCTCTCCCTGGAGCTTACAGTCATGTTATCCCCCACCAAACGCTGACCTTGATGTGAACTAATTAGGATGGCAATAGATTATTAATACGAGTGGGTAAGGTGAAGTTTTGTCAGTATAAAAGAGGCCTTTGAAGATAACAGCCATTTGCACTTTGATGGTGCCATCCCAAGTGCTCAGCACAGAGCCTACAAACTCATACAGGAGAATTCATCCAGGGGCACCGAGTCAGCCCCCAAACCCTCATTCAGGATGGCAAACGAAAATCTGCTTGGATTCTTTTAAATCCCAGCACAGATCAGGATTAAAAACAACTTTTTTGGTAATGAGCAGATCTCTGATGATCTAAAGACACCCTGGCTCATTTGACTGAGGAAGTGAGGGACATATCAAATGCAACCTTCATCCTTGAACAGCTGAGGTCACCTTGACAGGAATGCTTGCTGAATGAAACCCCTCTCCAGAGTGCAGCTTTGATTTCCACGGGGAGGTGAGGTCTGCTCCACGTGAGCATCTGTTTGCACAGACAGTTTGACTTCGAGCCGTGCCCAGGCTCTGTTTCAAAAGGGAACTCAGCAACTGTTGCTCGTTGTGGTCCCAAACTGAACCAGACTTGTTGAGAACCCCCCGAAGGGATCTGCTCCCCAAAACTCTCAGGATTTGAGGAGATCTGCAGAACCCACATGGAAAGGGAGTCAAGGCCAGAGGGAGGTGCTGAAAGGCCCAGCTCAGTGCCTCAGCAGGGGCATCCAGGCCCAAAATCCATTTCAAATACCACTGAGGGAAGGCTTTGCTCCACTCTGACATCCCTCAGCCCTTGGAGTGCAGCCCCTTCCACCCACCCCGTGGCCAGGGGAGGTGACAGCAGGACCTGTCCCCGGAGCCACCCTGGAGCAGAGAGGCTGCAGGGGCACAGCCAAGGGGAGAAGGATGGGAGGAAGGCAAGGACTCATCTCCACGTTCAATATTTTGCACTGGTTGTGGCATGAGGGGTTCAAGACCCGCACTGGGGCCAGCTCAGCTGGAACATCTGCTCTGCTGGACACATGGAAATGTGGATTCTGCTGGATTTCATGGAATCCTGGAACGTCCTGAGTGGAAGGGACCCACAGGGATCATCCAGTGCCACCCCAGCTCTGCCCTGGCAGCGCTGCCCAAAGGCTCCTGCAGCTCTGGCAGCCTCGGGGCCGTGCCCATTCCCTGGGCAGTGCCCGGCACCCTCTGGGGGAACAACCTTGCCCTAAAATCCATCCTCAATCCCTCCTGGCTCAGCTCCAGCTGCTCCCTGGGTGCTGTCCCTGCTCAGAACAAGCTGGTTCTAAATTTGGAGGGGTTCTAAATCTTTGAGGGTCCAAGTGCTTCTCTCTGGTGTTTCTGAAGGTGACAAGGAGAAGAAAATCAAATCAACCCACACAGAACCCCTTCAGTGTCCTTGAAAAGCAAGGTGCCAAAAGTGAGAGCCCTGAAGAAGAAGGCAGAGGGCTGGGAATGCTCAAGGATCAGCCAGAAATGCTCTGGACACAGATTCTGCATCAGGGTGCCCCAAAAAGGGGGGATTCACCTGTGCTAGCTGCCAGTGATGCTGGGAGGAGAGCTGGGGGCAGCTGCTGCTGTCTCAAGTCCTGGACACATCCCTGCCCCTTCTCCTGGAGCTTTTCCTCTGGGGGACTTGGGAAAACCAGACAGAATCCCCAAATCCCTGAGGCTGGAAAAGCCCTCCCAGCCCAGGGAGCCCCAGCTGTGCCCTGTGCCCACCCTGGCACTGAGTGCCACCTCCAGGTGCCACCTGCAGGGATGGGCACTCCAAAGCTCCCTGGGCAGCCCCTGCCAAGGCCTGGCCACCCTTGCCATGGGCAAATTGCTCCTGGGGTCCCCTGCCCTGGACACGCTCCAGCCCCTCCAGGGCTCTCCTGCAGGAGCCACAACTGGACACAGCCCTCCAGGGCCCTCTCAGTGCCAGCACAGAGGGACAATCCCTGCCCTGCTTCCCTAAATTTTGGTGTCCTTCCATCCCTCTCCCCGATCCCTGGTTTGTGTGCAGGGAGGTGTGAGCAGCAAGGGTGGAGTGAGGAGTAGGAGCGTGGAAGGAAAGTTGTAATCCTGCAGAGAAAAGAAGTGTCAACACATGTCAAATGTTGCAAAATATCCCGGTGTGGAAGAAATACAGTAATTCCCAGTATTAACCAACAAAGTGCTGTTGTTTTGCCAGGCTGAGGGAGATTTCTTTTACGGAATGGGAAATGCTGGATGTTTTATACAAATAGGAGTTTCACTTTCTGTGCTAAACAACTTCAAAATTGACCTTTAGCTACCAAAACCTGACCTTTAGCTGCCAAAACTTGACCTTTAGCTACCAAAAACGTTGGGATTTGAAAAATCTCTTGCTAAAATCTCTTTTCAAACACAGCCCCATGGCCAGCCTGTCTGCCCCTGAAATATCCCATAAAATTCTTGTTCTCCCTTAGCAATTCTGAACATCTGAAATGCCAAAAAGTTTTTGGAAACTCAGCTGAAAACATCTGAACTGCCCCAAGTGTGCTGAGCAGAGCAGTTTGGGGCAGCTGTGGTGAGGAGAGTCCCAAGTCATCACTGTGAGTAAAAGGAACTTTTTCCCATTTCAGAACCGATCCCAAAGCTAAACATAATCTTGATATGTAAGCAAATATTATTTAAATTGGGGTAAGAGCAAATATTTTTATGTTTAATGTAAAATTCCAACGCAATGGCGAAAAACCAAAGTTACTGTTGATCATATTGGTGATTTGGTCAGGATGGAAAAACTTTAAAAATTGAATTATTATTATTGAATTTAATTTTTTTTTTATATCTGCATTTCTACAATTAAAAAAAAACAACAAAACAACCCAGCAACATTTGGAAACAATTAGTTAGAATTATACATTTGCTGGTGTTGTTTTGCAGTTGTTGATATTTTGAGGCCGCCAGAGAAACAAAACAACCCCCCCCAAAAAAAAAACCCCTTTGTTTATTTGTGCAGCTCTTTCATCTGTTTCAATTAAGATGCTGCATTACTCATTTTTTCCCCATCCCAAAACGGTTTGGGAGCTGCACTGGCACCTCCTGCCAGGGAATTAAACAGCAAAGGGTTCATCCCCCTGTCCTCCAGCAGCTCTTCCCCATCCTCACCCTGTCTCTGAGCCAGCCTGAACTTCCAGATAAGCCCAGCCTGAGACACAGGGAGGCAAAGCCAGACAATTACCCAGGCAAATGCTGGAAGGATTTGGGCCCCGAGGCAGAGATGCTGTTTGTGGAGGCTGCAGGAGCCCGGCAGTGCTGGAGAGTGGCCACCGCTGGACTGGCAGCGGGGTTTGCAGCAGATAACATCGAGCTGCTGTCTGCCTTTGGCACCTGGGGGCTTTTCCTGGCAGCTCCAACAAAGGTGTGCAGGTCCTGGCAGCGGGAGCTCTGTCTGTGTGCTCACCCCTCGCCGCTCATCCTTCATTCCCCTCTCCCAGCAAGGTCCCAGCTGGGCCGGCGAGGGGAGCAAAAAGTTGTGTTTTGGTTGAATTCGAGCCCGTTTCCATCGTGCTGGGTACGAGCAGGGTGGAGGTGCCCGGCTCTGCTTTTTTCCCTCCCTGCTTTTCTGCTCCAGATGTTTTGGGGTAAAGAGTGGAGGCTGCAGCAGGAATGGCACAGTCAGAGAATCCCCGAATCCCTGAGGTTGGGAAAGAGCTCCAAAATCATCGAGCCCCAGCTGTGCCCTGTGCCCACCCTGGCACTGAGTGCCACCTCCAGGTGCCACCTGCAGGGATGGGCACTCCAAAGCTCCCTGGGCAGCCCCTGCCAAGGCCTGGCCACCCTTGCCATGGGCAAATTGCTCCTGGGGTCCCCCCTGAGCCTGCCCTGGCCCAGCCTGAGGCCGTTCCCTCTCCTGCTGGCCCTGTCCCTGTTCCCAGAGCCCGACCCCCCCTCCCTGCCCCTCCTGGCAGGAGCTGTGCAGAGCCACAAGGGCCCCCCTGAGCCTCCTTTGCTGCAGCCTCAGCCCCTTCCCAGCTCCCTCAGCCCCTCCTGGGGCTCCAGCCCCTTCCCAGCTCCCTCAGGGATTCTCCAGCCCCTTCCCAGCTCCCTCAG
>VYXF01002410.1:30816-41831 GCA_013397295.1 Polioptila caerulea
TTCTATTTCTATTTCTATTTCTATTTCTATTTACATTTACATTTACATTTACATTTACATTTATATTTACATTTACTCTAAATTTCAATGCTTCTCAAGGCTCTAAACCCCTCGGCACAGCTCCCACGCCCCTGTCTGGTTTTTATTTTCCCCTCTGCACAAATCAAGGGGTGAGCTGAGGTCGGAATCTCCTTTTTCAGGGCGTGGAGGTCAAATCCTTGGACATTTTACACTCGGTTCTGGCACTGAGGAACTCAAACCATGTGCTGGGAGCTCCCCTTTGCTCTGGGAATTGGCCACGCTGAGACCTTCCCCGGGAGCAGGTGGATGTGAATCCCTCCCTGTGATATCAAAGAAGCAGAAAACTCCATGAAAGCCATTGATGGGCTCGGAATTCAACTCTTGGCGTGGATCTGTATCCGTGGCACAAAAGGGTTTATTCTCCTGTTGGAGCCTTGCTAAAATAGGAAGGGAAAATGACCCTCAATCCTTTTCTAGCTGGAAACCTCAACAAATAAACAGTGGGTTGGTGGCGTGGCAACCTGCCCCTTGTAATCCAAGAACTGCGCTGGGATGGTGATTTTTGGTTTTTTTTTTTCTTTTTTAAAAAGATAAGTGGGTTTGGATGAGTGAAGGAGCGACTTGTGCTTTCTGCTGGTGGGAATCAAAGCAAAATTTTGGGATACTGCTTGGAATTTAGCAGTTGGTCTTAGAAAAAAGCACTTTGTGCTCTCTTCAGTGAGAAAGTTTCACCAGAAACGCTTCAGGATGCAAAATGGGCGGGAAGGTGGGAAATGGAATTGTTTTGGTTTTCATGGAATCACAGAATCCCAGGTTGGTTTGGTTTGGGTTGGAAGGGATCTTAAAGCTCATCCCATCCCATCCCAGCCCTGCCATGGCAGGGACCCCTCCCAGTGTCCCAGGCTGCTCCAGCCCCAATGTCCAGCCTGGCCTGGGACACTGCCAGGGATCCAGGGGCTGCTCTGGCAATTCCAGCCACAGCTGGGAATTGTGTCCTGCAGGGGCTGCTTTGTTTTTCCAGAGGCACTCTCCTGGCAAGCCCAACACGTGTTCCCAAAGCTGGGATCTGTCAGCTTCAAATTCCCGGGCCAGGCAAGGCTGGAACTTGATTTGTTTTCCTGAATTGCTTTGTGCTGAGAGTGAAACATTCCCGCTCTCTGCAGCCACAAATGCCCAATGCAGAGGGAGAGGGATCAGCACCAGTGCACAGCAATTGGCATTTTAGCTCCTGGGACACTGATTGCACAGCCCAGGCTGATAAAATCATGGAATTGCAGAGTGCTTTGGGATGCTTCAAAATCATCTCAGCCCAGCCCTGCCATGGCAGGGACCCCTCCCAGTGTCCCAGGCTGCTCCAGCCCCAATGTCCAGCCTGGCCTGGGACACTGCCAGGGATCCAGGGGCAGCCACAGCTGCTCTGGGAATTCCAGCCCAGTCCCTCCCAGGGAACAATTCCTGCCCCAAATTCCATCCAATCCTACTTTGAAGCCATTCCCTGTGTCCTGTCCCTGCATCCCTTGGGAATTGTCTCTCTCCAGCTTTCCTGGGGCTCCTTCAGGCCCTGCAAGGCCACCCTGAGCTCAGCCCAAAGCTTCTCCTGTGCAGCTGAACAATCCCAGCTGTGCCAGCCCCTCCTTCTCCTTCCCCTCCCTTGTTTTGGAGGCCTCTACTCTGAAACGGAATAAACAAAAATAATAAAAAGAATTGAAATATCCCAGCTCACAGAGGAGATCAACCCTAATCCAATCACACTTTGAGCACTGAGGAAGAAGTGATGGTCCTGGAGCTTTTTCCCACCCCATCCCTTTTTTTCCTGCTGTGATAACATGACCCTAAAAAGGTGAGCCCTGAAAGTTAAAAGGTGATGGCAACAGAGAGGCTTCAATTTGGGGTTTATTTTCCTGATATCCACTGCAAACCTTGACAATTCCATCCTCAGTGGGTAACCAAGGTTTGGGAGGGAAAGTGGAACCAGGAGAAGAGGAAAATATCCATGAGGAAACATCCATGGCTGAGCTACACCCGCAGGTGAAACATTAAATCCTGTTTGAAACAGCAACTCCTACAGCTATTCCTGGAGGGATCGAGGGTCCAGCAGCAAAATCCCATCGGGAATTCCACAGGGAAGCAGGGAAAAGGGATCCTGGGTGTTAAACCTGACACTCTGCCAAGCAGAGAGTGCTCCCAAGCAGCTGAAGAATGCGAGGCTGCCACCGATACCTCCACCCACGTCTGCTGAGCAGCCACAAGAAAATTCGGATTTTTTTTTTTTTTTAATAGGAATGGAGCTGTGAGCAGGAGTAACCCAGCGTGGTTTGCTCTGCAAATCAGGGAGAGAAGTGAGGGGAATGTGAGGGGTTGGATCCTCCCAGCTGAGCTGGAATTGCTCCAGCCAGGGAAGGAGCTGGGTGGTGCTTCCAGTTTCTGGTTGCTTTGTAAAGCACTTGATAATTTGTTGATTTTTAGTGGTAAAATCTGTAGGGTTTAGTATGGTTAGATTGGGATTTGGGGGAGGAAATCTTCCCTGTGAGGAAGGCACAGGTTGCCCACAGAATTTTGTGGCTGCCCCATCCCAGGAAGCGCCCAAGGCCACCTTGGACTGGGTTTGGAGCAACCTGGGATAGTGGAAGGTGTCCCAGCCCATGGTTTGGGTTGAAACTCAATGATCCTTAAGGTCCTTTCCAACTCAAACCATTCCCTGATTCTGTGATTCCCCAAAATACCCCAAACCCAGCAGATTTGCAAGAGCTCCACTAAGCCACAGACATTCCAGGCCCTGGGAATAAAGGAAAGTGTTGCCTGAGGGGAGTGATAACCCTTCCTGCCTGCAGCAAAGAACAGCCTGCCCTCAGAAATAAATCCCAAAATAAGAACTTATCCTGATTCCCTGTAACCATTCCTGTCCAAAACCCCAGCAGAGAACCTTGACTGAGCCCATTTCCCTCTGGTTGGAAGAAGAGAGGAAAACTCTTTAAGGAACAGCACCTGCTAAAACCAACCCTGTCCCACTTTTTTGGGTCCATGTCCCCGTGAATCTGCATTTTGATAGGAACAGCTCAGTGACCTGACCCACTGCCCAAATTTCAGCAGGAATTTTAGCAGGGACAGACTCAGCTCCAGGGAATGCCAGATAGGATTCCAGGCTGGATGACTCGGTTTCATCCAAGCCTGGGAGGAAATCAGACTCCTGAGTGACCCTTTTGCAGGTTCTCATTGCAACAAAACCCCCTGGGAAGCCCTCAGCCACAGAAATACCTCCAAATCAGCCTGTCCTAAGAAAGTCTCAGCATTCAGATTTTTTGATTTTTGGGGGATGAAGCACTTTGCAAAGCTCTCTTTGCTGCTGCCTTCCTGGGGGAGGGCAAAGCAAGGTTTTGACAGAATTTCCCTCTCTCTCCAGCATACTCATGGACAAACATCCATTGGGAAATCCACCTGGAACAGGGCCTGGCTTTGCAAGACGACAACTGCTCTGCAGGTGTTACAAGGCAAACAAAACCCGTGAGCTGTGAGGAGGCTGGGAGACACAAAATGGGCCCCATAAAACCTTCCAGGCTTCCCAAAACCCAAACATCCATTGGGAAGCTCCTATTTTCACTCCTTGAAGGCTCTCATGCATCAAAGATCCAAAGATCTCCAAGGAGAGCCCCAAAGAGATGGAAGCACAGCAGGGCTGCAATTCCTTGTAGGCCACGGGGATGGAGGTGGGCGAGCAGAGGAGGATTAGAATGGACCTCTTAAAACCTGCCAGGCTTCCCAAAACCCAAACATCCATTGGGAAGCCCCACTTTTCACTCCTTAAAGACTCTGATGAGTCAAAGATCCAAAGATCTCCAAGGACAGCCCCAAAGAGATGGAAACAGTGAGGCCGTGAGGCCGTGTAGGCTGCGGGGATGGAGGTGGGAGAGAAAAGGGAGGANAGGGATGGAGGTGGGTGGGTGAGCAAAGGGAGGATTAGAATGGATGCCTTAAAACCTGCCAGGCTTCCCAAAATCCCAAATTCAAGCATCCAGGCTTCCCAAACCCCAAACATCCATTGGGAAGCCCCTATTTTCATGCCTTAAACGTTTTTACATGTCAAAGATATCCAAGGAAAGTTGCTAAGAGCTGGCAGCACTGTGGCACCATGAGGCCACGTAGGCCGTGGGGGAGGAGGTGGGCGAGCAGAGGGAGGATGAGAATGGACCTCTTAAAACCAGCCAGGCTTCCCAAAATCCAAACATCCAATGGGAAGCCCCACTTTTCATTCCTTAAAGACTCTCATGCGTCAAAGATGCAAATTCTCCAAGGAGACCCCCAAAGAGATGGAAACACAGTGGGGCCATGAGCCCCCATAGGCCCCAGGGGGAGGATTAGAATGGACTCCTTAAAACCTGCCAGGCTTCCCAAAATCCCAAATTCAAGCATCCAGGCTTCCCAAACCCCAAACATCCATTGGGAAGCCCCACTTTTCACTCCTTAAAGATTCTTATGAGTCAAAGATGCAAAGATCTCCAAGGAAAGCCAAGAAGAAATGGAAACANTTCTCCAAGGAGACCCCCAAAGAGATGGAAACACAGTGGGGCCATGAGCCCCCATAGGCCCCAGGGGGAGGATTAGAATGGACCTCTTAAAACCTACAGGCTTCCCAAAATCCAAACATCCACTGGGAAGCCCCACTTTTCACTCCTTAAAGACTCTCATGTGTCAAAGATCACCAAGGAGAAGGAAGCCCAGCGGGGCTGCAATCCCCTGTAGGCCACGGGGGATGGAGGTGGGCGAGCAGGGGGGGAGGATTTCGGGTACTTACCCTGAATCTGACTCTGAGGCTGAGGGTTAAAAGCTGTGCTGTGGTTCAAGGAGGCTCGAGGGTTGGGTGTGGGGGCTGGGTGGTGTGGGCTGACCCTCATGGCCGTGCGACGCAACTGCTCCAACTCGCTCAGGCGCTCAGAAAAGGACAAACTGCCGGGCTTTGTCTGCTCATCTATTTTCTGCCGATGTCCTAGTGTGGGAGGGGGGGGAAAAAGGTCAGAAAAGCTCACTTGGTACATGAGGTCGGTTGGTTTTTGGTTAATTTTTCTTTATTTTTTTTTTTTTCCCATCGTTTTTGCAACCCCTGATCTGCTGGTGAAGGTCCTAATCTGGGATTGAAACTGAAATGAAACTGAAATCACCTCAGATGCATGGTAATCTTATCGTGGAGCAGCCTGAGATGTGCCCTAGGCTGAAGAACCAGAGGCACTGAAAGTTTTGGGGCCTTTCTGCCCTCCCCATGGTTTCTAAAAGGAGGAAACGGCCCCTGTGCTAAACCTGCGCTGGAACACCTCAAAAATTCCATCCCAGATTGTCACCAGGCACCACAATTGCTACAGGGCAATCAAATAACAAACCAAATCAAATCCTGGTTTTGGATTCTTTTGCAATGATTTTAGGGATGGGAATGGGAAATTACAGTGGCAGAATTGAAACTGGGATAATGAGGTTTCTCTGGGTGGCACTGGGAGCTTCAGGAACGTGAGGTCGCATCAGACACTCAGCTCTGAGAGAGGAAATGCTGAATTTGGAGTGTCAGCCCAGGCAAAGGGGACTTGGGAATGGCCACGTGGGAATTACAGGGTCCAGCACTTCCCAGAGCAGCCCTTGGAGCAGAGTCCCCATGAAGCTCCAGGGCTGTGAGGGGACAGGGAAGGTCCCAGAGAGCCAGGACAGCATCGGGACACATCCAGATCCAGCTGGAAGGATTGAGGTGACACATTTCTATTTTCCACTGTCCCAGGCTGCTCCAGCCCCAATGTCCAGCCTGGCCTGGGACACTGCCAGGGATCCAGGGGCAGCCACAGCTGCTCTGCCCACCCTGTGCCAGGGAATATTCCCCACCCCCCCCTCCTGCTCCAGCTGATTCTCCTCCCCAAAGCCCCCCTGCAGGCTCTGGCTGCTCCTGCTGCCCTTGGGGCTCTGGGATGCAGGAGTGTCCTGTTCCCAGGATCTTCAGCCACCCCTCTCTCCTCCCTGGCTCACCCTGCACACACCACGAGCCCAGTGGGGCCACGGACCCAGAGAGCCCCGAGAGAATTGGGGAATAGAATCCCAGCCTGCTTTGGGCTGGAGAGACCTTAAATCTCATCCAGTGCCCCCCTGCCATGGCAGGGACCCCTCCCAGTGTCCCAGGGGGCTCCAGCCCCAATGTCCAGCCTGGCCTGGGACACTGCCAGGGATCCAGGGGCACCCACAGCTGCTCTGCCCACCCTGTGCCAGCCCCTGCCCACCTGAACAGGGAACAATTCCTGCCCCAAATCCCACCCAGCCCTGCCCTCTGGCACTGGGAGCCATTCCCTGTGTCCTGTCCCTGCATCCCTTGGGAATTGTCTCTCTCCAGCTTTCCTGGGGCTCCTCCAGGCCCTGCAAGGCCACCCTGAGCTCAGCCCAAAGCTTCTCCTGTGCAGCTGAACAATCCCAGCTGTGCCAGCCCTCTCAAAGGTCCTATCCCCGAGGCTGCCAGAGCTGCAGGAGCCTTTGGGCAGCGCTGCCAGGGATGCCCAGGGTGGGATTGTTGGGGTTGGGGGGTCTGGGCAGAGCCAGGGGCTGGGACTGGCTCATCCTTGTGGGTCCCTTCCAGCTCAGGATACTCCATTATTCTCTTCTATGATTCCCTGATTTCTGTACGTTGGATTTGTCTCATGGATCTTTGTGCCTTTTCTTTTGTCCTTCTTTCCATCAGACACTGTTGTCCTGCCAGGAATGAGCTCAGATCTTCAGCCTAGAGGTCAAAAATCTTCATTTTTCTCCTTGTTCCCTTGAAGGAACAGGGGAACTTGTGACAGGAAAAGGGGAAATGGCCTTAAGGTATAGGAAGGCAGGGCTGGGTGGGATATTGGGCAGGAATTGTGCCCTGGCAGGGGCTGGGCTGGAATTCCCAGAGCAGCTGTGGCTGCCCCTGGATCCCTGGAAGTGCCCAAGGCCAGGTTGGACATTGGAGCAGCCTGGGACAGTGGGAGGTGTCCTTGCCCATGGCAGGGCTGGAATGAGAGGATCTTTAAGGTTTTTTCCAACCCAAACCATTCTGTGATTATATAAAAAGCAGGAATTATTTTATATTTTCTTATCCACTGTACCTTATTCCATACTCCCCCCCTTATCATTTAACCCATAAATATCCCTAAAAATCCCACTCTCAATGTTGAATATCACTGAATAAGCAGCAAAAAGTTCTCTGCAAAACCCTGTAGGCCCCTTCCTCTACAGAGAACTCTTTCAAGCCACCCTGACAGCTCAATCAAGACACAGGCCCATTTTATGCACTAAAAGGAAAATGTGCATTTAAAAGCAGTTCCCAGTAGCTGCATTTCTAAAATTAAATTTTATAACTCGTCTTATGGTTCCAAATCTCAGTGGCTCGGCATTTCTTCCCGTTGCCAGGCCCTTTGGCACAGCTTGAACTGTCTCAGATTCCACACTGTGCTGTAAATTATCCCAAGGGGAGGGGGGAGGAATTAAAATATTAAAAGACATATTATATAGCAGTGGTTTCATCATTAAAGAGACCCATTAGGGCTTCAAAAAAAAAAATAGAAATAAAAAAGGAAGGGAGAAGCAAAGATAGATGAAAAGGACTTTTATCTGCCATCCTGGTTGGTCGGGAGCAAATGCTGCATTTGTCAGCAGAGAAAAGCTGGAAGTTCCTCAGGCCTTGGGCTCCTGACCCTGGATGTGAATGCCAACATGTGGAGTCACACAAGATGTGTAAAATACCTCATCCATGGGGATTATTTAAAGCTCCAGCAGGCTCAACCCAGGGCTGGCTGAGCGAAGAGCCACAGCCTTCCAACTCCAGCCCCAGGCTGGCATTTCTTCTGGATTGCAGATTCTCCTGGGACATCTCCTGCTTTGAAAGGAGTGCAGGAAGGCCAGGTGGGACCCCTGTGACCTCCCCTTGGTGTCCCAGCTCTCCTGAACCCTGCAGGGCCAGGCTGGAGCCAGGCTGGTCCCAGGCTGGACCTGGGCTGGTCCCAGGCTGGTCCCAGACTAGTCCCAGACTGGTCCCAGTCTGGTCTCAGACTGGTCTCAGGCTAATCCCAGGCTGGTCCCAAGCTAATCCCAGGCTGGTCTTAGGCTGGTTCCAGACTGGTCCCAGGCTGATCCCAGACTAGTCCCAGACTGGTCCGAGACTGGTCCCAGTCTGGTCCCAGGCTAATCCCAGGCTGGTCTTAGGCTGGTTCCAGACTGGTCCCAGGTTGGTCCCAGACTGGTCCCAGATTTAGATTTTTGCAGGTATGGTCCCAGTCTGGTCTCAGTCTGGTCTCAGGCTGGCCCCAGGTTGGTCCCAGACTGGTCCCAGGCTGGTCCCAGGCTGGTCCCAGGTTGGTCCCAGACTGGTCCCAGGCTGATCCCAGACTAGTCCCAGACTGGTCCGAGACTGGTCCCAGTCTGGTCTCAGACTGGTCTCAGGCTGGACCCAGGATGGTCCCAGGCTCGTTCCAGGTTGGTCTTAGGCTGGTTCCAGACTGGTCCCAGGCTGGTCCCAGGTTGGTCCCAGACTGGTCCCAGGCTGGTNGATGGTCCTGGGCTAGTCCTGAGCTGGTCCCAGACTGGTCTCGGATTTAGATTTTTGCAGGTATGGTCTCAGGCTGGACCCAGGATGGTCCCAGGCTGGTTCCAGACTGGTCCCAGGCTGGTCTCAGACTGGTCCCAGGCTAATCCCAGACTAGTCCCAGACTGGTCCAAGACTGGTCCCAGGCTGGTCTCAGACTGGTCTCAGGCTGGACCCAAGATGGTCCCAGACTGGTCCCAGGCTGGTCTTAGGAAGGTCCCAGNGCAAATCTCAGGCTGGTCCCAGGCTGGTCTCAGGCAAATCCCAGACTGGTCCCAGGCAAATCTCAGGCTGGTCCCAGACTGGATTCAGACTGGTCCCAGATTTAGATTTTTGTAGGTATCCTTAGATCCTTTCAGACTCAGAGAGGCAGAGTTGGGGAAAGCAGAGGCCAAGGAAAGGCATTGCTCCTCTCCTTCCTCCAGCTGGAATTCCTGTGGGAAACCAGGACCATTTTCCAAGTAAACACTGCTGGAATGGATTCAGGGATATCCATCCCCGTTATGGCAGGGGTTGGAATTAGCTGATCTTTAAGGCCCCTTCCAAAAAAAACCAGACTGGTGCCAGGCTGGTCCTGGGCTGGTCCCAAGATGGTGCTGGGCTGGTCCCAGACTGGTCCCAGAGTGGTCCTAGACTGGTTCCAGGCTGGTGGGAGGATTTCTGCCTGTCTCACACAATCCCTGAATCCCTGAGGCTGGAAAAGCCCTCCCAGCCCACAGAGCCCCAGCTGTGCCCTGTGCCCACCCTGGCACTGAGTGCCACCTCCAGGTGCCACCTGCAGGGATGGGCACTCCCTGGGCAGCCCATCTGAACGTTTCCCAATTCTTTCTGGGCCAAAATTCCTCCTGATATCCAAAATTCCTCCTGATGTCCAAAATTTCCAAGATATCTCCATGCCCTTCATCTACCAAGTGAAACTCCTGGACCTCCCCCACCCCTTCCTGTACTGCCCCAGAGCATCCAGATGAATTTTGGGGGGGTTTCAGCCTCCTGCATGGAGCCTCTTCCACAGCCAGGGATTCCCAGGAGTGCAGGGGTACAGCCAAGATCTGGCTCATCCCTTGAATTTGTGGAAAATCCAATTTGTGTCAGTGCAAGGGAGAAAGAGCAGCACCAACGGGTTCTTCCCTGGGAAGAACTCAGCTGGTTTTGTGCCTACATTTTAATTTTGGGTGGGAAACACTCCAAATCAAGGCCAGCCAATTGTCACCTCAAAAGTGCCTCTTTACCCTCCCTGTCCCCAGCCAGAAAATCTATTTATTATTCCTCCTCCCCTGACTGCACGGAACCTGTTTGGCACCAAAACTCTGCAGGAGAGAAGTGAAGTGAAGCATCAGAAAAACCGAACAAATATAAATATAAACGTCTCCTGAGCCACTCTCAAAGAACAGGCAGGCCTTTGTGAGGGCCACTTGTATTTTGGTGTTTATTAGCCTTGCTTTGAAGTTCCCCTCTAAACACCTTGCTGGAGCAGGCAAAGTATCCTCAGCTCACCCCTGGCAAAGGCTGGACTGTTATTAACCCTTTTTCCTGCTGGAAAATGGAATGACACAGCCATGAGGTGCCCTGCCCACGGCCAGGAGGTGACCCTGGGACAGCCACTCTGCTCCCAGCCCTGGGAGGTGACCACAAGCCCACACCTGCCTTTGCCAGCATGAAAAAGAGCAGCAGGAAGGTGTTTGGAAGTTCTGCTGAACCACTTTGGCCACAAATCTTTACGAAAATCACTCAAACTTGCAGCTGTTGGAGGAAGAGCTTGGCTCAGAGCTCACACAAGGTGGAACCACTGCCTTCTTCCCCTCCTCGTGTCCCCAGAGTTGTTTTTTTTTTTACAAGGATCAATTATCAGAGAAAAGTGAAAATTTCCCCCCTCAGGTTGCAGAGTCGGTGTTTGGGATGCTGCAATGAACAGGACACTCAGCCAGCTTGGCTAAACCACAGGCTTTGAGGGCTTTTTAAAAAAATATTATCCCTTCCAAATGCTGCCTGAGTGAGGTCAGGAGGATTTTTTGACATGGAATATTACCCAGGGAGGGCAGGGCAAACATTGGCTCTTCGGAGACTTTTACAGCGAGGCAACATGAAAGTGCTTCCCCTCTTAATGGCAGGGAAATGCAGTTTTATAGACTGAGAGAGACTGTGGAACACTCAGCCTTGGCCTGCAGCCAGATGTTGGGGTTGTGGATGTGGAAATGACAGCAGCAGAGTGGCTTGGCAGCCCCAGCTTTGGGGGAAATGGAGCTGGGAATGGTGGCTCAGGCTGGGATTCTCAGGGCTGAGAGCAGAGCTCCAGGTGCAGGAACAGAAACAGGTTTCCTTCAGCATCCTTTGAAAGTTTGAATTTCCCTTTAATTTTTTTTTTTTTTTTAGGGATTTTTGTAGGTATCCTTAGATCCTTTCAGGCTCAGAGGGGGAGCGGTGGGGAAAG
>VYXF01002411.1:9088-20547 GCA_013397295.1 Polioptila caerulea
TTTTTTTTTTTTTTTTTAAACCTGGTAACAAGCACTTATTCTTCAACACCACTTTTGATCTTGCACGTAGAAGTAGTTCAGGTGATAGTTACTGGGGCAGTGAAATGAAGGAAATCTCTGCTGTTTAGTCTCATGATAACAGGGATATGGCCGAAGGGGCAGTGGAGTCTGAATGGAAAAACAGAACAACATTCAGTTACAGTTACAATTGTGTTACACATTGATTTGGAATCCATCGCTTCTTTAAGGTCCCCATGCATTGAATTCTCTGCCAGCTCTTACTCCAGGGTCTGAGATTTAACGAGTCTCTCAGATGAATGCTGCATTCCCGGGGTTTGTTCTCACAAACACTGTTTCAGACTTTGAAAACTCAGCGATATGTTCTTGTAGTGTCTTATCTTCAACTAAGTTTTTCAAGCTCTTCTGTGTAGCCAGCATGGCTAGTGGGCAGAACATTTGAAAACCACAGCCAGAGACCCCAGAGATGATTTCAGAATGAAGAACAGTTTGCCATGCAAATTCTAGTGCAGGGAACAGTCAGGCTTTGCAATATTCTATTCAATAGTTTTGTTTGCATCTTCTTGAAGTTATTAGAGAGACTTCAGGTGACTTCTGTAGACTGTCTCAGGCCCATGTATATTACCTTTATGGGTGACCAAACTCGTGTTAATACTAGATACCCTCATCATTTGAAGTTATAATTATTGACTCATTGGTTAAGCTAAATCTAAATCTAGCCTTCTTCTAACCGCTTAATTGAAGAATTAAAAAAAAAAAGAGGAAAATCTAATTGAAGCAAGAACTGCTGTTAAAGCTCAAGAATAATTTTCAGGAAGGATTTTTAAAAAATATACACTGATGTTATATCTGACTTCTGATTTTTCTTTCCTTTTCAAAACATAGCTTCCTTTTCAAACTTGTCTTTCTTTGATAAGCCTCAGAGCACTACTGCTAACAGACGTTCTGAATCAACATATCTGTCACTGATTTTTTTTTTTCTTTTACATGAAGCAAATAAATTAAAGATCAAAACAAGCATTGGAATAATACAACACCTTTCTTTTGCATGAGGGAGTGACCTCGCTTCCCACTCTGCTTTGCAGGAGCGATGTGCCAGCAATGCTAATAAAGTGCTATCAATGCTTTCTTGGTTAAATAATGGTGACTTTGAGAAGTGGCACATCCTTAATCGTGTGGTCCTGTGTGGGGCACGACACACAGACACACGCAGCCCTGTGTGCTGCAGATCTTTGCCTGTTCCAGGATTGACCTGGCAGTGGAATGGAGGTGGTGCTGGGGCCATGGCTCTGTGCTGCATGATGCTCCAGCTTTCTCCAGGACTCAGATCTGTGGTGGAAAAGGATCGAAATACTGTGTTACGATTCATGAAAAGAAAGCTCCTGCCCAACATCACTGAGGCAAAACAACATGTGGCTGCAAAATGTGCACAAACATGTTCAACATGTGAAACCCTGGCAGGTTTCAGTGGGAGCTGGAAGATTTGGGCTCCCAGTTAGCAGTCCACATTAGGTTGTCTTTGCTCCTGTTGCTATCAGTGGCTGCTAAAATAGAGTTAACCTGGATGCATCTCCTATGCTGAAATTCTAATTTAGCTTTTTTTTGTAAACACCCATTTAGTATCTGTATCTCGCTCCCACCTTTGTAAAGTAAAATAATAATATTCTCCTGCCTCATATGGCATAATGAAGTTTAATACATTAAAGATAGTGAGGCACTAGTTGCTATAGTAATGTACTATTTAAATAACTAAGGGAAAAAAAGCCCCTCATAAGTGTTTCAACAAACGCAGTTTATTGAGGGCTACTTGTTTTGCACAGAACATCTTTGGGATGGTGAATGCACCACGGGAAAAGTCTCTGTGAGGCTATTCAGGGAAGGAGCTGATAAGGGCAGTGTGGTGTGTGATGTTAATCAGTGCTGAGAGTGGAGAAGGCTTTCCCATGCTGCCACATCCAGGCTTAGCTGTCTGCTGGCCAAGTGCTGGCTGAGGTGGGGGAATGGTTCACCTGAGCCTCAGCCTGGCAGAGGCACCCCTGCCCACCCTTCACATGCTGACAGGGGTTTGCTTTAGAAGGGCCAGCAGCAGGCCCAGCGCCTGTGACGCTGCCAACTGTTTGATCATTTGTACAGACACAGCAGCCTGGAGGGCAGCTCCCTTCCCTGCTGCAAGCAATTAAACTATCTGCTGCTAGATGAAACTGTCTTTGGAAAATAGCTCTGGTCCTGAGATCAGAAACTCACCCACAGCTTGCAGTGCACTGCTTAAGGAACTGCACTCTGAGGCTGGGAACGTGGGCTTGTGCCTTCCCTGGCAGAAGGTGAAATCAAATCTATATTCTCCATTTCTTGGGCAAACACTGTAAGAAATAGCGTATATAGCACATGAGCACTGCCACCAATCATTCTCTCGAGGGCCAAGTTTTAAAAATAAAGTCACTTCATCTGTATTCTTCACATGTTTGTTGGCTGTGATCTCTGAACAACTATTAGAACAAATTCCTCAAGAGATTTAAGGAACAAATAATTCTGATTTCTGAGTTCTGATCAGCTTGATGGGTGCAGGAGAGAAGCTGGTAGCAGAGGAACTTGACCCCGACGTGCCCAGGGTACCCTGCAGCCAGAAGGACATTTTGAGATGATGCAATTTCACCTGAGTGACCCTTTAGGCACCTGCACAATTTTTAGATCTTGTCCACAATCACACTGAATAATTTCCTAAGTCAGGGAGACAAAGTTTGTAAGCCCAGCCCATTCTGTAAAGATACTTCTAAGTTATGAATGCAAGGATATTGATTTTAATTCTATTTCTGATCATGATGTAGAAAAGATCAATATGATTAAAAAAAATGGGTCTGTATGAACAGTTCAAAAATTGCCTTTTTAAAACAGTTTTAAAGTCTGATTTAGCTTTGAATAAGAAGTTTGTTGGTTTTTTTTGAATGTGTAAATATATATAATTAGATGTTCCATTCCTTTGTAAATTTTTGTTTGGATTAAAATGCATGGTCAGAAATAGAGGATATGGGTAAAAATGTATCTTGGTAATAGGTCAAATGCAAAATATATAACTTGCAAATCAAACCTTAAAGCAAGTGAATCTCTGTTGGAGTCAATAGAAGCTGAGATGGTTGACTGAGCAGAAGGTGGGAAAAATAATAGTTTGTTGCTTCTCTGCAGCAAATATAAGTCAAGTCAGTTCACCATGACCTCAGAGTGTAGCAGACTTTATGCTTAAATGGTTTATTTTACATATTGACAATGGTCTTCTAAACTTGACTCCAGCTTGCAACAACTTCCAACAACAACTTTACTGGTGGGGAAAAAAAATTACAGTATACTCAGATGGGATTTTTTCATTCCTTAGCAGAATGTTTACTTAGAAAATTCTGACTAACAAAGCAAAGTGTTTTGTGGGAAAGTAACAGTTTTGAGAAAACTTTTGCATAAAATGTTATACATATTGGGAGTGAAAATTCTAATTCTGGTAATATAAAGAGAAAACCACGTCTGTTTTTGTCTGTTGCAAGCTACCTGAACACAACCTTCCTCAAATACATGAGCACGTATCCCCACTGGGGTATAGAACCATAAGATCATTAAGACCTCCAAGATTCCTTTTCCAAAATAGCATTTATGCCAAGAGGAACCACAGTGATAAAGATTTTCTGAGTGTCATGGTCCCCACCTGGAGACAGGATCATGCCATAATTTTAAGTACTTCTTGAGCCTCCTTTCTTCACCCTTACACATGTAATCATACAAAAACTGTTTATTTCCCTGTGAAAAGCAGCCCCATCCAGCAGAAGATCAGCAGAGGAATATGCAATAGGCTGGCAGGCACTGATCTCCAGGAGCCTGAAAACCCTAAAGCAGACAGGGGAAGAGCCAAGCTTGGCTCAGGCACACCCTGTGTGAATGCCTCCAACAGTGAGTTTTTGTAATTTTGCTTTGTGGTGAAAATTTCTGAAATCTCTTGGTTTTCTCTCGCCCCAGAATGGGACTTTTGTAATCAGAAAGTGTTTTATGGCATGAGAAAATTGCTTCCTGTCTTGGGCTACTTTTCAAATTGGACCCAAACTACCATTACTGAATAGTTTTCAGGTTGTCCTGGCTGGTAACTGCAGTGATTCCATCATGATGAAGCTTTCAGACCTTTTAAAAATTTTTTTTGGCAGTAATTGCCTGAATTAACTGAAGGGAATTTCAGGCCTTGTATACTCCTATATTCAGTGAATTGTAGGACTTTTTTTTTTTCAGTGTTCTGCAGGTATTAATTAGTTAGGAAAAAACATTTGCTCACATTCTCAAATATCTGCTCATGCAAATGAGTATCTGCTCAAACAAATCAACATATTGATCTCCTTTCAGCATTTCAAACAGACAGTTAACAAAAACATCTTTAATTATTTTATGGTCCTTCATGTCAAACAAGTGTTTTCCCTTTTTTAAGAGGAAACTGTTTGAAACATCATGGGGTAAAATTAGGTTATTTAACCGAGACCACAGAAAGGCACTTTCAAAGCCCAAATCATAAAGCAGCAGACGTTACTTAAATCACCTCCACAGAGGTTTAAGCAAAAGTGTTGTGCTTGTCATTGTAAAGAAAAGCCCAACCTGTGTCCAAAGTCAGCTGCAGTCACTTGGCTAATAAGTATAATCTGTTCAACTGCTCTAACTCGGCCTGGTTTGATTGTGTGCCCAGCAGTGGTGGCTCTAATGCTTTTCAGCTGGAGAGGGAGGGGTCAGCAAAAAACCCTCCAGAGACTGTGTGTGTATTCGTGGGGGAGAGCTTTGAGAAAACAGGATTATGCAAACAAAGCCACTGTGAATGAGTAATTTTCAAGACATTTTGAGCAAGAGAATATTTAGTTATATTTGAGAAAAAAGGAGATGGTGATCTGTAAATGTCCTTGCAACGTTCCTTCTCTGCAGCACGTTTGGGGTCCCTGGAGTTGCCCCATTCTTGTCTTTGCAAGGTTGGGGCAGCCCATAAAACATCCTGTGAGAGTGGCTGCGTGAAGACACCAGGATCCACTAAAGCATTCCCAGATCTTGTTTTCCAGCACAAAACATTGTAACAAAGAGGATTCAAGTGCACAACTGCATGATGAATTTGCACAAGTGACCGCTCAAATAAAAGAGGGATGTGGAGGGAGTCCTGCTCTCTCACAGGTAAGAGCTCAGTCCTGAGTTCAACACCCACCTCATGAACTCTAGGAAATCCCACCAAGCTCCGTTTTCCATGGAGCAAGGAAGGAGAAGGAGGACAACAGGAGTCAGGACTGCTTGTGCCTGCCCTGCTTTTACCAGGGGTAAAGTGACTCATTGCTGACACACTCACAGAAAATTAGGGTGTGTAAGGTTACGACCTTACACAATTTTTTTCAAATTTCCACAAGGCTTGAGAGCTTAGGTGAGTTTAGGTGAAATGGGGAGCTTTGATCCAGGGCAATCATGATATATAGAATCAGATGGAAACTTTTTAAAAACTGGAATTGTCATTGTCCTTTATGGATCCATGTGTCAAAGGCAGGAAGTTGCAGGTTCTGGGTCTTGGGCTTGGTGGGCAGTACTGTGAATGAGTATTTGGTTATGAGCTGAGAAAAACCCTAAAGGTCATCAGGATTTAATTATATATTATTCTTTTTCAAAATACATAAGCATTGAGAATATGTGAAATTCATTATTATTATTATGCATGTCTGCTTTTGAAAGATCTCAGAAAGACATGGGAAATATAAATCTACTGTCATCCCTCAAATCTCCCATCTGCAAAGAGAGGGAGATGACATAAAGGAGTCTAGTCTAGGTGCTTCTGTGATCAAACTGCAATTTTTTCCCTTCTGGAATATTGTGCTCCAATTTCATGCTGAATTTAAATATCTGCAGAATCATAGGTTTAATTTAGATAATGTATTTTGTAAGTTTTCCTAATTTAATTTCCTGGCATTATTTCTCTGTTGTGCACTGTAGGCTTTGTTACATAGAGCTTCGAGATGATTGATAAAAATAATTTTATAATGAAATGTGAATTAACACTAATTCAATTTAGTGGGTTTTGGAGATGACAAGTATTGATATATGGATTTTCTTATTCCTCAGGAATATAGAGTCAATAGCACTGAAATTGGAATTGATCAAATGAATTGCCTTACTTGTGTATGTAGCTCCTTTCACGACACATAATTTTCCAAAATATTCATAACTTTTAGGGATAACAATTGTCACAATAAATTAGGATCAGTCCACATGTTGTCCAGAGAAGCTGTGGCTGCCCCTGGATCCCTGGAAGTGTCCAAGGCCAGGTTGGACAGGGCTTGGAGCAACCTGGGGTAGTGGAAGGTGTCCCTGCCCATGGCAGGGAGTGGGGTGGGATGAGCTTCAAGACTTTTTCTGCCCAACTCATTCTGTAATTCTATAATTCTATAATTTCATAATTCTACATCATTGTAGTTGTAGTCATAGTCAGTAATTTATCTCAGGACTTATGGTTTCCAGGGAGTACCTGGAATCATCTAAGGAAATGCAAGATAAACATGGAACACCATCCATTGGTAGCTGATTTTGTGAAAAGCTTTTTCAGTTTTAGTATCATTAACACTGGAAAATGAACATAATTCTCCAAGTAGTGTGTACATGAAAGCAAAATTTGGCAAAGGGAAAAAAAAAGAAATCAAGTCTAATTAATCAGTTGTCCTGATATATTGTATGGGAAAGTCATACTTAAAAAGGGTTCAAAGCCACTGAAAGAATGCATTTGTCCATGAATAAAAAGCAGAGTTCAATTCAACTGTATCAACTGCAACAGTAAATTATGATTAAAAGATCATCTATGCCATTTATGGTATCTTCAAACAGCGAGTACCAAAATGTGTTTCTGTGATGGCATAACAAGGTGTTCGAAACTCAGAATCCTACCCAATGTCCTCTAAAATCAGATTTAAAATAACTTCTCTAGAATCTGACTTCCTTGAGTCACCGTGGCAAAAAGCAATATAAGAAAAACAATATTACCATTAACTGGTCTAGTTAAGAAAAACATACAAGGGAGCACAAGAAATATGTTGTGATCAAGGGAATCAAATATTTCCAACAAGGAGACCATGCATCCACCATCTCCTGGGATGGAGAATGAAGGAGAAGGAAGAAAAGAAAATCCCACCTGGTTTTCTCGATTTGTTTTCTGTGGAACCCAAATAACCTACAGCACAGTACAGAGACAACAAAATCTTTAATTTTCAGAGCTCCATATGGTGAGAGGCTCCAGAAAAGGAGCTTTCCACCCCCACCAGTAATCCATGTGCACTAAGTTACCTACCTGAACCTTCAACCTCAGATAACTTTGGCATTTACTTGGAAGTCATTAAAAATGTAAGCAAGCCTGAAACTGATTGGATGATGGCATTAAAGGCACCTGTGAAGTGATTAACTGGGTCCAGGCAATGCCCCACCTCTCATTTAGCTCCCCTCGTGATGTGCTGAGGTTGGTAGTGGTGCTGGCCTGGCTCAGGGCTCTTGGCTTGCCTTTTTGGGCTGATGGGAGTCAGGGCAGGGCTACTTAGCCCTATTTCTTCCTTTTTCCCCAAAGAATGGGGGCAGAGGGCTTCTGAAAAGGCTTCTGGAAAGGTGGCAGTTCTGTAAGGCTGGAAAAGAGGAAGAGCATGGGACTAACATACACTTGTTCTCTTTAAAGATACACTTTTTAATGCCTCTCCTCATCCAAATAATTTTCCATTCTTTTGGATGGTTTCCCAAAGTTGTCACGGCAGAGGAAAAGCCTGAAGGGGATTTAAATTAGGAGATTTTTTATTGCCAGATCAATGCAGGGTTGTCATTCAGTATGTAAGAGGAAAAGTGCAAGTATGAGACACTTGTGAGGGAACTGGGCAGGCAGAAAATAGTTGAGGGTATAGGTAGCAGGATAAGAAGGATTTAATCTTGTAACAGATGTCCCCATCTTTTTATTTGCACAGGGCTAAAACCTAAAATGTAAGAAATCTGACAAATTTATGGCTAAGAAAAAGGCTTTAGGTAATTTTATCTTAAATGACAAGGAGAAAGGTGAAACTGGTCAGTCCAAGACTTGTCTGTTTTCTTTTTCTTTTTCCTTTATTTTCTTCTTTTTTCCCTTAATGTAAATTAATAGCAGCCCAAAATGGATATCCATGTTCAATCCTGTATATGTGCAATTCACTTGAGGTCCTGCTTCAATCTGGTCATCTCTGTTGCTGAGAGGAGGCTGTTATTACCCCATCTCGGGTGATCCTCCATGCTCACTGCTGATGTTCACTGCCTGTGTGATGATGGAGAGGTGTTTACACCGTATAATCACCGGTGGCCAGCCTTGCAGAAAAGGGAAAAGGCAAGAATTTCATAGCTAAAATTACTTTCTCTCTTGCTTTGAGATGGATCCCATCAAATCAATGTTGTGAGAGGTAAAAGAGCGTGGGTGGCCTTTCAGTGTCACTGAACAAATTGTTGCTATTCTTTGTTGTAAAATGACAATGCCATTTCCAGAGCTCTCAGTCAAGGCAACATCGTTCCCAGACACTGAATCCTAATTGTTAGATTCCTTTATTTTATTTTGAGCTAAGTTGATGACAGTGAATAGACAGGAGACAAAATATGGTAATTTCATTAGTAAAAAAATGCACATTAAAACTGTAACATTTCTGCAAGTGGGGGAAAACTATATCAGGCACTCATCAGACTACCAAGTTCTCATGATTTGGCTGTAGGGAAGAACAATGTAGTCCATCCTGCTCTCACTGGATAAAAGGAATGGGCCACAGGCCTAGTGCTGAGCACAGAACCCACTTCTAAACACAGCCCCCAAGATCCATGCACACACTTAGTGGCTGTCTCTGCACCAGCCTGCAGTGATGGCCTGGAGCAGATCCCATAGCAGGAAATTGATCTCAGTTGAGGGAGAGGATTTTCTGGAGGGTGAGGCTGCAGCAGATCTGGTTGATTCCCCATGGAGCTGGAGCCTCCCTGGCCGAGCAGTGAACCCAGTCCCAAGGGCGCTCCCTCATTTCAGGTCCCACTTGAACATGCGGCTGGAGACACTCTTGAGATCAATTTTTAGATTAGCTGAATACTTACTCACTGAAGCTGATTATGAGTGGAGGCTGATTATAGTAATTTTGACATCTCTGAACAAGTTTTAGGTGCCTCTGATGAGTGCACATCCCTTCCTCCCCAAAATGGAGGCACTAGAAATCAGTGAGCACTCAGCAGAGAGAAAGATCTTCCCTTTTGTAATTTGTTTTTAGACATGGGGTTTAATGCACTCTTATGTCACACAGATGTTGAAAGAATTAAACACAAACAAGGCCTGGACCAAAGTAACCATTTTAGACTGCAGAGAAACATCTGATGTGAAACTATATCATATTATTCTTGCAGGTCAAAATCAAGTACAGCCACTGAATTTTTAGGATTACATTCATGATTCAGTCTTCTTCTTCCTAAATATCTGCATTCTGTGTCTCCCAGAAAAATTTCCTTCCTAAGTATTGACATTCTGTTATAGAAAACAAAATATTTGAGAAAATACCCCAAAAACCCCCACCAGCAAACAAAAACCTCAACAAAACACTTTTTAAAGCCTTGATCTAGATGCATTCCAATCCTGAATCTACCAAAATAATAATGTGCCACTAGAAGACTAATTGACGTTGTTTCCTTATAGATTTTTGTCCACTAGACATGGAACAGGCAGATAAATCGTAATATCCTTTTACACTATGCAAAAATGTTCTGTCACCAAATAAATAATATACTCCTATCCCCAAAACATCATTCCAAGTTGCTCTACATCAAAAACTCATTGTCAGTCAGACTCACCTTACCTCTTACCTCCTCACAGGCACAGAACGTTCTCCAAAACCTTCCTGTCTACAACCAGTTATTCAAGAGGGAAAATATAAACAGTTTCTCAGCTTGAGAATAAGGTGTGAAGCCACTACTTAAATCAAGGGTTTACTAAATAAATTTAGAAAATCGCACAGAAGTTTAAGATTTAGAATCACTTTAAAATTTTGAACTGGTTCATTTTCTTTGTGCTGGATTATTGAAGGAAGTTGAGGAGCAGCATGACAGGTTTTAGAATGGAAAGACATAACCTGTTTATTCATCCAGGTCTACCTAAGTCCAAATATTGACTTCTGATTTGTCATGCTCCCTGAAAAGTTCTCTAGAGACTGAAAATATAAGGATGGGCTACAAAATTTGTAATCTTCTAGGACTGGACTTACCCCTGATTAATGAGAGGATGACTTGATGACTCCTAGGCACAAAAAATCGATGTTTTCTATTTCCCATCTACCCTGCCCCAAAAGAAAAATTACATAGATGGCAATATTCAACAGGTTTTGGAGATATATAATATATGCACCATGGAAATGAGTGTCCAGAGATCCCAAATATATCTAGCTGTATTCCTGGTCAACTGCATCAAACACAGTTTTTCCACACACAGTTTGGAATCTGTTTCATGCACAGTTTTCTGTGCATGGTTCCTTTTATATTGTTTCTGTCTAACTCTTGGGAGTGATCTCTAACTCTTGGATCCGGAGTGATTCCTATTATGTACTTTATTGCCCTTATATTAAGACCAGATATAATATTAGACATATCATATGTGGTGATTAAATTTACTCTTTTAATATTGTGGGTATGAGAAGAGAAAATTAATTCAGGAATACAAAACTAACATTTTCTTCCTTTATGTTACTGTGTTTCTTTTGGGTCCTTTCATTACATTTACAGAATTAATGAAAACAAGCTTTTTACTTTTTCCTTTTTCTATAGCATCTGTTCATATGGAATTGTGAACCACATTTTGCAGAAATTCTCAAAAGATTTCAAATTTTTGATTTAACTTCTTCCACCTAAATTAAATTTTTAGGATTTTTTTTTAATGTATTTTTTTTACTATTCTTGTACAATGTTCTGCTCCAGAGATTATTACAGTTTATCTTACTTATCAATAGCTCAGTGACATTTATTGAGCTGGAAATATTGTTTGCTCTTCACTGTCAATCAAAATCTTGACTCCTACGTCTAGCTATCCATTCTGCTTTATGGTTCTGATTGATACTGGGAAAAAAATCATTACTGGATATAACTTAACACAGAAGTGACTGGTGGGTATGGTGGTGTGTTGAAGAGGCAGCTCATGTAGCAACTACTGTCAGAGATTGAAGCAGTAACCCAAAAGCAAACAGGCTGTGCTACTTAAACTCATCTGCTTTCAATTAAAATGAAAATTTTATGCTGGGAGGGAGTCAAGGCAAAAAATACCTAGAAATAATTGGCCCAGTTTATTTACATCTGATTTTTATGGTGTCAGTGTCCTGGTTTAGGGCAAATTTGGGAAGAAACCTCCAGATAGGATCCCTCTAGAAAGCAAATCTGAACAGCCCCTCTCCCCA